>JASDQU010440058.1:0-16603 GCA_032191745.1 Picea mariana | reverse complement strand
ACGATTTAATATGACTTAAACTCATTGTTTGTTGGATCAACCACTGTCATAGATCTTCGAAGCTATGAGATCTGACGATCTAGACAGATTGTAGGATTGTAACTAGAAAGTAGTTTAATTCTTATTTCTCTCCCTGCAATGCATCCCTATCACTGATCTGGCTTGCAGATATGACGGTCTTGATTTGATCTGATTTTTATCACACCATTTCTTCTATGATTTTGATCGTCATTCGTTAACTCTCCTAAGATTTAATCTCCATTCACTTCCTTCTTCTCCGCCTTCTGTTCTTGCCATCAATGGCAATCACACTCCTTCCTGCCAAACCTACCAGCAATCTCCCCCTTTGGCATTGATGGAAACCCTCAAAGGCTGCGTTAAACAGCTTGGACCTCCAACTATAGCATCCTGACCATTCCTTTTCTCCCCCTTTGACATCAATGTCAAAGAAAACATGCTCCCCCTGAGCTGTTACAGTACTTTTCGGAGGTATCAAATATTCAACCAACACATACTCCCCCTGACATGATGGAATTTCTTAGGTGAGAGTAGGGATGACACCCAACTTCTGATGAAGATATTCAAAAGGTGGCTTGGCTAGGGATTTAGTAAAGATGTCTGCAATTTGTTCTATGGAAGGAATATAATTCAGCTGAACAGCTCTGTTTGTAACCTACTCTTTGAGAAAATGATACTTTATTGGGATATATTTCATATTTGAATGGAAAACATGATTCTTCGAGACACTAATGGCACTCATGTTATCACAGTGAAGTGGAATTGGATCAGTATAATTTACCTTCAAATCTGCAAGAGTTTGTAACATCCATAAAATCTGAGTGCAGCAAGTAGCAACAACAATATACTCCACCTCTGTAGTTGATAATGAGATAGATCCCTGCTTTTTACTGAGCCATGCTACTAAGGAATCACCTAAGAAGAATGCACCTCCACTGGTGCTCTTTCTCTCATCCAAACAGTTTGCCCAATCAACATCTGAATATGTAGTTAATTGTAAGTTATGATTTATAGGATACAAAAGACCATAAGTCATTGTACCCTTCAAATATTTGAATATCCTCTTGACAGCTACTAAATGACTTTGTTCAGGGGCATCCTGATAACGACTACCATTCCAACATTTTGCATTATATCAGGACGGGATGTTGTGATGTACATAAGATTTCCTATCATTGATCGATATGGTCTTTGATCAACATCATGTGAAATATCATCTTTAATGAACTTGCAACCAACCACCATAGGTGTACTGATAGGAGATGAATATTCCATCTAAAACCTCTTTAGCATTTCTTTTAGTTAATGTTCTTGAGATATAAATATCCCTGCAGAACTCACCATCCCTTTACCCTTAATTTTACCTGGTTCATCATTTCCAAAGGTTACATTTCCTGTTTTTCTTTTACTTATAGACAGAAACTTATCCTTGTCTCCAGTCATGTTCTTGGAACATCCAATGTCTATATACCAGGGGTTTTTTTGTTTTTGAGCTGAAAATACTAGACCACATTTTTCACTATCTTTCCTTTTCCATGTGATGGCATTTCTAGCTAAAGGATTTATCCTTGGATCTACCTTGTACTTCTTCAGATGGAAATTTGAAACTTTGTGGCCGAAATTATGACAGTTATAACATTCAAGTTCATTTTTTAGGAGGTCAAAGTGATTGGTGCTACGTTGTCTATTCATTGGTTGCTTAGTTCTATGTTGTAAGGATTGTTTGTTTCTTGACCTCCCCAGATGCATGTCTCTAAACTTAATTTTACAATTTGCAATCTTATGACCAAAATTAGAACAATAAAAACAATAGCCATAGAATAAATTTTGGTACCTGAAGGATGGCCTTCTTCTTGACATTTTTTGTTTCATCTTCTCATCTCTTTGTTTTTTAACAAGGATCATCTTGTCTTTATTAGCTTTTGGTGACAGAGTACTCTCATGGTATGATTGTCTGCTAACTTGGAACTTGATCATCTTTACTGTCTCTTTTGTTTCTAGTTGTTTGTTGTTTGAACCATTTACATAACCTAAACCAGTCTTCAATAGAGGAGATCTATGTTTTCTCAGAATGTCATTAAGTTATGTTGTGGCTTTAATGCTTGGAAGATTTTGGAGATACAATTTTTTAAACTTCTCCATCTCTTTTCTGGTTTTTACTACCTCTTCTTCCAAGGCTTCACATCTTGCCTTCTTTTCTGATAGTTGTTGTTTTAGAATGTCCTCTATTTTCTTTGCCTCTTCTAATTCCACTTTCAACAGGGAAAAGTCTTCATGAGGTCCTTTATTGTCTTTCTTCGACGGTCACGATTTAATATGACTTAAACATATTGTTTGTTGGATCAACCACAGTCGTATATCTTCAAAGCTATGATATCTGACGATCTAGACAGATTGCAGGATTGTAACTGGTGAGTATTTTAATTCCACTTCCGCTCCCTGCAATTCATCCCTACCATTGATCTGGCTTTCAGATCCGACGGTCTCGATTTGATCTGAGTTTTATCACACCATCTCTTCTTAGATTTTGATCTTCATTTGTTAACTCTCCTAATATTTAATCTCCATTCACTTCCTTCTGCTCCGCCTTTTGTTCTTTCCATCAATGACAAGCACACTCCTTCCTGCCAATAGGATTTTTGCAGCCATTGCCCATTCTTGAATGGAAATGGTAAGTTTTTATTATCGATTTCATTACCAAATTTCCTAGGACAACAAGGAAACATGATTCTATCATGGTAGCAGTGGACAAACTCACAAAGGTTGTACATTTCATTCCTGTAAAAGTAACTCATAAGGAAGCCAATATTGCATATATTTATATGACGGAAATTGCTAGGCTACATGGTGTGCCCAAGGAAATAGTGTCAAATCGACATCTCAAATTCACTTCCAATTTTTGGAAGGGGTTTTTTAAGGGATTTTGGACAAATTTGAATTTCAGTAAACAATGTCATCCAGAGTCAGATGGATAGATAGAAATAATTAATCGAATAATTAAAGGTATGATGAGAATGAATGTAATGGATAAGCATTCTAAGTGGGAGTACTATATCCATTTACTTGAGTTTTCATACAACAATGGGTATTAGGAATCATTGAAGATGAGCCCATTTGAAGCATTGTATGGCCGAAAATGCCACACACCAATAAGTTGGGATAACCCAGCAGATAAAGTCGTGATTGGGCCTGAATTTTTAAAGGAAACAGAAGAACATATGATAAATATTAGGAAAATTTTGAAATTTTCACAAGATTGGTAGAAGAGCTATGTCGATAGAAAGAGAACAAATAGAGAATTCAAAGTAGGAGAGCATGTGTTTTTAAAAGTTAAATCCAAGAGAAGATCATTGAAATTCAGAAGTTTCCCAAAGTTGGAAGTGAGATATTGTGTGCCTTTTGAGGTCTTAGAAAAGATAGGACTAGTTGCATACATTCTAGCATTACCTGCATCCATGAGAATTCATAATGTCTTACATGTGTCTTTATTAAAGAATTATGTACTTGATCCTAATCATGTGATTGATTGGAATGTGATCCAAGTGGAACGCGAAGGGGATTTCCAAGTGTAGCCAGTGCGCATCCTGGATTGGAAATTCAAAGTTATCATGAACAAATCCATGATCTTGGTAAAGGTTCAATGGACCTGTTATATTCCTGAATACGCTACATGGGAGAATGAAGAAGCCATGCGGGAAATATACCGACAATATTTTGAAAATTTTGAAGAAAACTAAATGTACATTTGTACATAAGTGAATGAAGACTCCATTTTGGAAGTTGAAGTTCCTAGAGCCACAACTCTGAGATTTCTTTTCCAACCGATGTGTGGGTTGAGGGTAAATGGGAGTCTATAGTTGGAATTGTTGCATGAGTCATTAAGTTGCAGAATTATCAAGCATTTGATGTAATGTTTTTATATATATGTCGATGCGTAAATTGTATGGTTATGTGCACTAAGGACAATGAAGTTCATAGGGGGATGGGAATGTAACATCCCCATTTTCAAACCCCAAAATAGTGATGTATATTGTAGATGAAGTACATGGTCAAGAGCCAAGTGATGTATATTGTAAATGTAGTATGTGGTTGAGAGACAAAACAAGGTAATATGTAAATGATGTAAATTACTAGTTTTAGATGGGAAAGGATGAATATTTGGGGGATAAGTATCTACAAGAGAGGGAAGGGGTCCAAGGGGGAGAGTTACCCACATCTATTAAACTAAAACCCATTTCTTATTTCCTTATAAATTATCCTTACCATGAACCTCCCATTAGTTGTTGAGTGTTCTAGAGCCCAATCATTGAATTCATGTAAGAGGGTGGGTGTGAGTGTCACACCCCATAGTTATTGAGAGCATGGGGGATGAGTACAATCAAATTGGGAAAGAGTGCAAGTCAATCAAGAAAGAGAAAGAATGGAAATTCATATGGGTAGGAGACCAAAATTATACATTCACGTTTTTGCATGGAGAGCAGTTTTTACATGGAGTTTTCTGGTCAACAATGGATTTCTAACCATTGGAGCTTGAAAGTGTTGTTGCATACTTGTTTGGTTGTTGTTTAGGGTTGTAAATTTTTGGAGAAAGAGGTTGTTTTCCTAGGAGTGACAATTTGTTCAAAATTTGTCAAAGGAGCATGTGTTTTGGTTGTTGGGTGACTTTGTGTTGCAGCTGTAGAATTCCTGAAGTCCCAGCAAGTAGAAGTCTTTCCCAACCTGTGTTGGAAGCCCTAGAGGGAAGTGGAAAGGAATAAGGGACTATGCATAGTGAAGGGGGATTCTATCCCTTGGGTTGTGCAAGTTGAGGGGAAGAAATCTAGTGGACTGGAATTAGCTATGATTTTTTACTATGAGAGGGGGACATTAGACAACCTAGGGACCACTGTCTCTTGTGGATTCGTAGCCCCAATTCAAAGGTTTATTATTGTTGAGAACTAGAACAACAAGGCTATGGTTGGGAGGAATTTTTGTCCTCTACTGCGGGTTGCACATTTTATAAGATAAGTGTTCTTATGTGTTGTGTTTATTCATGGTTAATTGTTGATATAATTGTTGTGCAATTTACTCTGAGTTATCTTGGTTCAATGCTACTTGTTGCGGGCAAAATGATGCACTCAAATATGTATTCATATGGTTGAATGTTGTTGTATGTGGTTTAGTTATTTTTTTTCACATTGATAGTAGTTGAAATTATGTTTCTAAGTAGCATGGAAACTATCATGAGTTTGAATGTCATGTTCTGTTTTATTTCCGCATTTATATTTTGTATCAAAAATATTTATGGGGTCGTTTTGGTAGTGGTGTGACCCAGCTGGGGGATAGGTACATTACATGACATGTTGAGTTCATAATGATTATATTTTTGTAGTGGCTTCGTGCCTTGTTTTTTACTAGCATTGTCTCCTGAATATTCTAGGGTTTACCCTAGGTACCATCCTTGAAATGAGGGGAATTACTTGAGGTTTTTCCTTAGGATTTTTAGCCTAGAAAAAAAGAGTCAATAATTATTCCACGTGAATTTATCTATTACATAAGGGTATTGTTGTATTTTTTGAATGAGATTACATGTATTCTAGTCCTAAGTGTCTACTTGTAGGAGAAGTGTTCATTTCATAAAGGAATTCTATTTGAGTTGGGATTTCTCATATAAGCATGGGTGAAACCTAGGCTAGAGTGAATCATTTTTCCACACAAATTTATCTGATGCACTAGGGTCATGTTGTAGTTTTTGAATGATATTACATATATTCTAGTCCTACTACATTTCTATTCTTTCTTCTTTTGTAGAAATTTCATGAAATACCATTGTAACACATCTGAACCCCTAAATATTCCTTAGGTAGGTGGGATGTCAAAAATTCCTCATTAAATATCAAAAATACTTTTGTAATTCTAAACCAAAAAATAGAAGCTTCTCTCTAAGATATTTCCAATGACTGTAACCATGCCAAAAACTGAGCTCTAGTTAACAAGTTATGGCTTCCTAAAGAATCAAGGCATTCAACCTTGATGACGCCACTCTAGGCCATGTGGAATCCATGTGGTCTACCTCCATGTCTAGATAACATGGATATGATACTACCTTCCTAGCTCAAATCCTTATGCTACCCAAGCCCACAACATTGGCGGAATCCTATTTGTAGCATGAATCCCCCGCAGGATTACCAACTTTCCATACTTCTTTGATTATTCATGGTTTGCAACCTGCAAACTATCAGAAACTTACTTCCCAAAACACTAAAAATCACAACACCATGGTCAGGATCTTCCCTGCTAAATTTCAACAGGATTTGCTCACCGAACTCCCTGTAATCCATATCCAGCAATGATAAGCCCACCCAACATATCAGATGGTCCAAATCAACTGAGATCAAAGGTTATCCATCTCTTCAGGTTTGAATGTACTCATTTGATAATCCCATTACCTTCCACATGGAATTCTATGACTTGTTTTCATTGTTGACATGTCCCCTAACCTTGCCTGCCCACGTGGCATGCTGGCTCAACGTACTAGCATGGAATACACATTACTTCAGGCTCCATAAAAAGGAACATTCCCATTTGAAAAATTGGATGGCTGGAAAACGGTACTAATCAATGGTTTCGATTAATGCAAGTCCTTAGAATAGAGTGATCCTTATCAGACCATTAATCCCACCAAATCAAATGGATCCCATCCATTCAGACTTGCATTTATGGCCTACATGATCATGTCACACACACGACCCTTCTATAAGTCGCAGCTTGTAGTAACATACCATCCATGATATAAGACAAATCGAATTGACCAATATTAAGGGTCTAGATCTTGCTTTGGGTTAAAAGTTGCATGACACTTAACATGACCAAAGGGTCATATGAACTTCCCAATTTCGATTTCCAATGATGGTTAACCACATGGTGCTCACTTATAGGTTTTTGGTTTTCTCTCTTCAGAATGTCAAACTCCTAAGATGCACCCAAACAAGTCCTCTCGAAGGGCTTCCCTCGAACATCGATCTCCAACGAATAGTTGAGATCTCTATGGATCAACAACTTGTGGCCTCTCGACTAGTGCATACGACTTGGCCTTATTTCAATTATGAATCCTTTCGATTCCTAGCCTCCCAATAGACAATTGATATCACCTCTCTGCCATCGATGGAGGTTCAAGATCACTTATTAACAATTAGTAATTTATGGCATTTCAGGTCTCTCATTCACCATCCATGCTCAGGTAAGGATTTAAGTAGCCTCAAATACCTTACTATAAATTTCCTTTATCAAAGCTATTAGAGGCTATGATCCCAATTTCCTCTACATAATCATTCGAACATGGATGACCCATTATGAAAAACCATTCCAAAAGGGATGACCCATTACGTAAAATCATTCCATAAACTATATAAATCATGCAAATAGGTAATCCATGCATGTTCTTATACTCTATTTGAAATTCCTATAGTTCCATACTAAAAACAACACAATAATATGATACTGAAATAAGGATCAAACCCATTAACACATGCCAAAATACTTATCTGTTCAGAATAAATGGTCAAGAAACCAACTGAGGATGAATACTTTTCCACCCAACCATAGGATTTTCTATTCTTAAAATTTTACAATAGGCCACCCTCATTCCAAGCCATGATACCACCAAGTAAACACATGGGTTTCTCACAAGTTATGGGTTTTAACATGAAGGAATCTCTCCTTCACTAACAAGAAACAACATAAATCCCTTCTACCCAATGATTCTAGGGACACCACGAGCTTCTCATATTCCTTCCCAACTATATTTCCTATGGACAAGGGATTCCATTCATTGCTATATATTCCCTCAATTCTCTCCCCTTATTAGTGTCAGTTTATATCCAGTAAGCACCAACTCACAACCCTCTTAGCTCAAGTTTGGGTATGGGTATTATGTGCTTCAATTAGACCCTAATATCACTAGGTAAGCTTCTTATTTTATTCACAAAATACTCATTATGATCCTGCTCCCGACTACACTATCCTTGTGTGCTTCTCTCTTTTGTTTCTATCTCCATGTATGGGACCTTTCTCCTTGGTCCTCCAGTTTTCCTTTAATTTCTTCTTCCGGAATGTTTCGAGGAGTTAAGATCCCAAATCGAAGGGGAACTCCTACAGTACTTCTGGATAATAGATTCGACTGATCGATCCATTTTCTATGCACCTTCTTGAAGGAAGACTTAACTTCTCAACCACCATGTATTTTCTCATTAACTAGTTTTCTTCTTAACAAAGGAAAAGTAAAATACTTCAGAGAGACTTGGGCACTAATGATTTCTTGGGTGAAGGTTAATTCTTTGGGTAAACAGGATAATTCCTAATTCCCCTTCACTAGTTCCCACTCGTGGTATCATGGATAGTACCTATGTTCCACACCTCAATCGATTGGTTGGCCTTGTTTTATTAAATGAAAATGCATTTGATTTACATGTACAATGTCAAATATTCAAGTTGTAGCTCACAGAAGAATTAAGTCATAATTCTTATTACAAACCGAGGGGGACATGGTGTTACATTCCCCTCCCCCTTAAAGGAAACATCATCCTCAATGTTTTACTATCTGTATAAACAACTTTATATAGAAAAAATAATGGGTCTATTTTTTCATGGCATCCTCTAATTACCATGTGGACTCATCTGCTCCAAAGTTCTTCCATTTCACCTTGACTTGCACAACAGTTCTATTTTGGAGCAGGGTCTCCTTCCTGTTGAGTATTCATTGAGGCTTGATATGGAACTCTCTTTTGGTTCCACCTATATCAAATTCCAATCAATAACATGATTATAATCATGAATAAATTTTATAAGCAAAGATACATGGAATAAATCATGTGCCTTGACAGTAGGAGGCAATGCAAGCATGTATGTCATCGGTCCCACTCTCTCTAAAACTTCAAATGGTCCATAGTAGTGAGGTGTTGACTTGGGTCAAGTCCCCATTGTAAGATAAATTATTTTAGGTTTCACCTGAAGATAGACATGATCTCCTACTTTAAATTCCTTATGGGTTCTCTTCCCGTCAATGTATCTCTTCTGCCTATCTTGAGCCACTTTCAGATTCTTCTTAATTTGAACTATTTCATGCTCCATCTCTTTCAACATATTGGGTCCAAGGGTAATCTTGTCCACCGGATTATCCCAACTAATTGGAATTCTACATCTTCTTCCATACAGATCCTCAAATGGGGTTCATTTTGAATGACCCCTAATAGCATTTGTTGTAAGCAAATTATAATAGGGATAAGTATTCCTCCCATTTCTTGGGTTAGTGCATAACATACATTCTTAGCACATATTCCAGTACCTTGTTCACTCTCTTTTGTTTCCATCTATTTAATGATTATAATTAGTGTTGAAGACTAGATGTGTTCCAAGGACTGCAAATAAGATTTTCCATAAATTTCATGTGAATTTAGCATCCTGATGTGAAATAATTGTCTTGGACATGCCATGCAATCTAACAAATTATTTTATAAAAATATCAGAAATGTATGTTTATTTATAAGTGGATTTAATGGGGATGAAGTGAGTTTCCTTAATCAACTTTTCAGCACCACCATGATTGCATCATGTTGTCTTGTGGTTCTTGGTAACCCCATGAAAAATTCCATGGAAATAATATCCCATTTCCTTCTTGCATGAGAACTCCATCAACTCCTTCTTTGCAAGTGTTTGTGAAAACCAAGAAATATTTGTCAGGATCTACAATTTTCGACACAGGGGCATTAGTCAAGAGATACTTCATCCTTTGAAATTTGGTCTCGAATTCTGTTGATAATACAAATTTCACCCCTTTTTCTTTGTAGTGAAGTGATTGGATTGCTATTTTTTTTAAATCCTTGGATAAACCTTTGGTAATATCCATCCAATCCTCGAAATGATATTACCTCCAACACATTTCTATGGGTTGGCCAATCCATGATTTCTTGATCTTTTCTGGATCTAACACCTCTCCATCTTTTGAGATTACATGACCCAAATATTGGATTTTCTTCTGGAGGAAATCACGCTTTATATATTTAGCATAAAATTGGTGTTATCTCAACACATGTAGCACTAATTTGAGATGCTCCTCATGCTCTTCCATGTTCTTAGAATAAATCATAATTTCATCAATAAAAACTAGGAAACACTTGTTCAAATATTTGCTAAGAAAATTGTTCATTAAACACATAAATGTGGTCGATGCATTGGTAATCCCAAAAGGCACCACTAAAAACTCATAATGTCCATATGTTTTTCTAAAGGTAGTCTTATGGATGTCTTCATCCTTAATTTTGACTTGATGGTACCCAGACCTCAAGTCTATTTTAGAAAACATTGTAGCTCCTTTGAGCTAAAAAAAAAGATCATCAATTAGGGGTAGTTGTTATTTATTATCGAGGGTCATCCTATTTAACTGTCTATAGTCAATATATAACCTGAGATCATCATCTTTATTATTTACAAACAACGTTGGTGCTCCCCATTGGGACACACTCGGTATGATGTACCCCTTATCCAATATCTCTTTTAATTGTATTTTTAGCTCCACCAACTCAAGTGTGCTCATCCTATAGGGAACATTAGAAATAGGTGTTTCTCCTAGCATACACTCAATGGAAAAATCAATATCCCTTTTAGGATGTATTCATATTATATCCTCCGGAAACACATCTCTAAACTCATACAAAAATGAGTGGTCTTCAATTTTCAACTTGCTTTTTTCTGTTGAATTTAACACCTATATAGCATATAGGGAACATCCCTTTTTGTTGTAATTTTTGAGGTTCAAAGATGATACTTGTCTAATTGATATGGATTTTTGAATACCCTGCAATACTCTCTTGGTTCCTTCATCATCTTCACATTCCATAGTTTTTTTAAAACAATCCAATTTCACCTTATGGGATGCTAACCAATCCATGACAATCGACACATCATGAGCCCAAGGGTAGGATATTAAAGGATGCTTGTATATACAATCCATTCATCTCAAATGGATAGGTTGCAACTTGTTCAATCACCTTTCTCTTAGTTATTGTGGCTAGTTGGACTAACCATGTCATTGCATGCTTCTTTTTTTGTAAGTCACAAGCCTCAACAATCCGTGGTGCAATATAACTTTAGTTATAACTAGGGTTAATTAAAGTTGAAATAGGTTGTTTGGAAATTATACCTTCCACCTCCACCACTAAAGCTTGGTGGTCTGCTTGTCGATTTTATATAGCAGCATAAATTTGTGGTAAATTCATGGCTATATCATTGACAATGGCCGCCTCCTGAAAATTATAGATTCTCTTGTGATCATGCTTCCTATGAGGGAAATCTCTCAACAAATGTGCCTCTCCACAACCCCAACATTCTAGAGGTCCTTTATTTTGTTCTTATGATTTCTCCCTTGTGGGTTTATTTGTCTTATTCCCACTTTAAGATGGATAATTCTATTGGTGCACATTTCTAGTGGGGTGATTGGATTGAGTGATCTTTCTTTGGCTATTTAATGGGGAGGATATAAATCCCTTCTTATTAAACTAGGCCTTATCCTTTCTCTTCTAGTCCTTATGAGGATCCTTCTTACTCTTTAACTACTTATAGAATTACTTTCAAATGGTGTCATCAAGGGTCTTGGGTTCATCAAACTCAATATGATCCCAAAAGGATTGTGGCAATTCATTAAGAAAACCTTGGATCATTTCTTTCTCATCCTTAAGGTAAGGAACATACCTCAACAATTACAAGAATCTATTTACATATTCATCCATGGTGAGATGCCCCAACTTATGATCATGGAATTCCTTAACCCTTCTATCATAATACTTGTCGGACAATTATTCCTTTCTAAAGTATTTCTCAAACTATCTCCAAGTCAAATTATTCTCATTGATCCTCTTTACCTTATTGAGGTATTCCCACCAAATGGAATCTCCTCAAACCTGTTATCCCCATTTTCTGGGATAACTAACGAGATCATGTCTCAAGGCCCTCATGTTGCATATATGGAGTTTCGAGAGACTACATGACCAGTAGCGTCCACTTGCACAGATGGAGACCCTTCTCACCACCACATAGGTCAGGATTTTTAGGATGGAATCCACCACACCAAATGGTTTTTGAGAGGCACTAGGCATTACTCCATGAGTTACAATTTAGGTATTATGGTGAGTGTCATTATAATATTTGAGGCATTTTGAGTATGTTGTATCTTAGACTACTTTAGTTCTCATAACATATGCTTTCTTACCCATTTCACCTTGGTGGTTAACATTGTTCCCTAGTAAGTCGTCTTCCTCAGTAATGGGTTTTCTACTAGGAACTCCCTTGAAGATCCAGTGTACCATTCCAAGCCATACTTATCACTTTCCATCATCTAAAACCCCCCCATTTCCTTGTCTCTTTGGATTTTAGGGTGTATTGACCCAAGAAGGGGTTGTCCCTCATTCTATGGGAAGAAGAGGTTGAAGGCCTAGAGGGATTGCAGTTGGTTAAAAAGATAAAAGCCTACATATATATATATACACACACACCTTCTACATGCTTCGCCTGGGGATCCCTAGAGAAAGCAATAAAATTCTTCTATGTAAGAAAAGGGGGACCCAAAAAAATAAATGATAGTGAATTCTTAGTGTGTTAGTTGAAGGATAGGAGGTCTCATCATGCGCCAACCTATCATAATCATGGGTATCTAGCGGTATGAAATTACCATCATCTACCCACCAATCCAGGGTAGTGGCTCTAAGTTACACAAATCAAAGAAAGGGGGTCTCATCATGATCCAGGGTTCTCATTTCCACAAGGTATTTGTGAGTGACACTGTGATCCAAAATGGATCCATGAAGCAAAATGGGTCCAGGAAGGCCTAAAAATAAAAGTTCTTGGAATTGGATGAAACTAGTGTCATTGCATCTGTCTTGTCACGCTGATTCTGACCATATAATTTTTTCCTCAACCCAACATCATATGCGAAAGTTATCACATTCTGATCAAATTCCCAAACAAGCAAAAAGTCAACTGGTCAAAGTCAATGCTGACGTCAATAGGTACAAAAGGTGAGATCAACATGATGTCAAGATGAAGTCATGATGACATGGCATCACCAGGAGGTGACATGTGTCACTCGGATTCAACATTTTTGGGTTGATTTGGCACTATACGAATTTGAGATGTGTCACTATACAGATGACATGTGGCAGTATGTACAATGACGTAGCCCAATGATAGGCTGACACGTGGTTGTATGGATGACAGATGGCAGTATGGCAGGTGACTGGACAATACGACGGAGGACGTGGCAGTACAGACTAACACGTGGTAGTATGACAGGCTGACATGGCAGTGTCACATGGTAGATGACTGGGTTGTACAGTGGATGATGTGGCAGGTGACTGGGCCGTTGCATCAGTAGTACAAGCCAATCCTAGGGTGACACATGTTGGCATGATTATAGATAGAAGGCAGAGTATGCTTGTTCGTCATTTATGGCAAGTTCAGAGATCAACATGATGAGAGTATGCTTGTTTTTCAACGATGGCAAGATCAAAACGAAAATGGAAAACAAGAATAAGGGAAGATGCGACAGTGGAGAGAACAACAACGTAAGCTCAGGAGGAATATGCAACAATGATCATTAGATCACCTTTCCTAGTTACCGATGGTCGTCAAATATGAATACAGACAAGAGAAGCACAAAGAAGAGGAGAACAAATCTCAAATGTTAGATCTGAGTGTCAAGGACCAATATCCGTCGGATCCAGTATAACAACGAAGAAGATAAGGTTGAGTAATATCCTTGAACTTGTGATACATGAGGTTGTGAAACAATCCTGGCCATTGGAGCCAGAGGACATGTGGCAAAAGATCAACATTTCGCTGACTAAAAGCTCAAAGGAAGGAGGTGCTCTAACCCATCGAACTCGCGATATGCGAAGTCACGAAATGACCCGAGCCATAGGATCCAGAGGACACGTGATGAAAGATCAGCATTTTTCTGACTGAAAGGTCAAATGAAGGAGGTGCTTTAACCCCTCGAACTCACGATATGCGAGATCGTGAAATGATCTGAGCTGTTGGATCGAGGACTCATCTGGGCCATCAAATCCAAGAGAAGAACATGTGCCATGTGAGGAGATCCACGTCAGCAGAGACAAGTGGCAGACCATGTGGTAGTAGACCACATCAGGAAGGATAGGTGGTAGACCACGTCAGCAAGACCATGTCATCAAGGACACGTGACGAGCGCTCAACATTTCGCTGACTCGTAAATCATGAAAGTCAAAGGCATAGTTGTAGGAACTCGTGATATGCGAAGTCGCGAAATGATCTGGGTCATCTAATCACCAAGGATCTGGACCGTTGATCTGATATGAAGTCAGAGTCCACGATATTGATCGCAACCATCGATGAGAAAGAGAGACCTCAACCATTGATATGATATGAAGTCATTTCAGAATTTTGCGTATTGGGAGAACGTAGGTAACGAGACTCCCAAAGTCATGAAATCATGACTTGATCTGAGCTGTCGGATTGAGGAGATATCTGGACCGTCGATCTAGAACCATCGTTATTTTGGGTATAGGGAGAATGGAGGTAATGAGACTCCCAAAGTCACGAAACACAAAATCGTGACTTGATCTAAGCTGTTAGATCGAGGAGATATTTGGACCGTTGATTGTTTAGGGAGATGAGACACAAAGTCATGAAATGTGACATTGCAAAGTGCTCGAAAGATTTGGCCCATGGTCACATCAATAGAAAGTTAAGGGAGGAGCTATCATGTCGCTAGGCTCCACTTCAGTGATCGTCGAAACTGCAAAGCACCCTTTTTTATTAGTGAATGGTCACATCATGTGGTCTAATTAGTGGAATATTGGGGAAGGAGCTAGCAACGCTAGGCTCCATTTCAGAGTTTCACGAGTTGGGAAGATCGAGGCAACTCGTGTCTGGATATCCCAAAATGCGAAGTCATGAAGCGCTTGTTGGATAGGTGTCTGGTCACCGCCGATGGTCACATGAAAGGAAGGGGCTTAGCCAAAAGAGATAGCGCCCACTGTGTAGTTTTTCGCAGAAAGGGAAAGGTGCCAAGAGCATGAGTGTGCGGAGGATCTCTGGGGAACTGCCAAAAACCATTGATTTTTTTCTTCATAGAGATTTCGAAGAGGCTTCAGGGTGATCGATAGAGAAGATGAAGAGTCTCGACTACCAGAGAAGCCAAGGAATCCCAGGATAACATCTAGTGATGATGAAAAGATTCGGTAATGACAGAGAAGACGAAGAGTCTCGACTGCCAGAGAGGCTAAGGAATCTCAACATAATGGGAATTGATGATGAACTCACAAGTAATAGAACCACCAGAAAAGATGCAGAGTTGTGATGATGATTAGGAGAAGACTGGCCGTGACAAAGGATGCATAACGAAGAAGTGAGATTATTTTGTTGGAGAGAAATGTTGTGAGAAAGGAGGAGTAACAGTGAACAATCGGTGGCATAGAACACTATCACTGTAAAGAGCATGCAAAGGCATTGTGCATGAGGCATGCAGTAGGTGCACAAAGAGTATAAAAAGTAAAACAAAGAAGAGATTTTTGCTACTTTTTTGAGAGGGATGCATGCGAGAAGAGAGACGTTGATGCAAGAGAGCAGAGCAGCGTAGCAGAACAGTGATGAGACTGGTAAGCCATAGATAAATGTTGTATCACTGTGATAAAGTAATAAAAAGAATTTTTTTAGATTTTAGGGTGGTAGGGATGTTCTAGGGAGGACTGTTGTCCTCAGAAGTTTCAAGTGGGTGCTTAAACACAGGGAGTTGTATCTTCTATCTGGTTGCAACCAGAAAAACCAGGGTGGCAGGGTGGTGCAAGGGAGAACTATTGTTCTCTATTATATAGGTTGTTTCTTGTGTGATTGGAATTTGGTGCTTCCATCCAGTTGTTGCTGGAACACTAAGGGAGTTGGTGCTTCCTTCTAGTGGGTGCTAGAGAAATCAGAGAGTTGGTGCTCCCAGCAAGTTGATGCTTGTAAAAAAGAGGTTGTAGCCTCAAGAAGAGTTGGAGATCATAAGAATGATAATGTAAAGAAAATAAAGATTACTTTTCATATCAAGAAGAAGAGGTTTTTCCCTTATGGGTTTCCTCAGGAAATATATGTCTCTCTGTATTTCATGTGTGTGATTGATGTTTAATATTCTATTGCTTACTTCCCTGTATCAGTATGATCATCATTGAGTGTTCTGTGAAGAGTTTAAAAATGGCATAATTGTTTAAGCACGAGAACAACTGATTCACCCCCCCTCTCAGTTGTCCAACAATTGGTATCAAAGCCAGTTTCCTTTTATTTAAAGGTAGATCAGTAAGCTTAAACATGTCATGTCATGAAAGAACGTCAACCAATAAGGCCCCTTTGTTCAATGGAACAAACGTTTCCTTCTGGAAAGTTAGGATGAGAACCTACATAATGGCTTTAGGTGTAGATGTCTGGGATGTGGTAGAGACTAGTTATGTAAACCCAATTGTACTAACTAATAAGGATGACAAGCTAGAATTCAGATTCAATGCCAAGGCTATGAATGCTATTCTGAGTGGGCTTGCAAAAG
>JASDQU010440057.1:1435-11457 GCA_032191745.1 Picea mariana | reverse complement strand
GTTTTGTTGAAGTCAAGAGTTGCTAGGACATGGGTAGTGCACATGCCCCTCTTTAACTCTGTGAAGGCTTGCTCAACAACAGGTGTCCAATGAAATGCCTTCTTCTTAAGGAGGTCAGTCAAGGGCTTAGCAATTTTGCCATAATGGTTGACAAATTTCCTGTAATAGCCTGTGGGACTAAGAAAACCCGTTAGGTGCTTTAAGGTGTTTGGTCACAACCGTTCTTGCATAGCTTGTATCTTTTTGGGGTCCACTTTTACCCCATCTCTGCTGACAATGTGCCCCAAGTATTCCATTTCGTTGGCGCCAAATGAACATTTGGTCTTTTTGACAAACAAGTGGTTTTCCTGTAGCAAGTGAAGGACTTTGTCCATATGAAAAAGATGGCTATCCCAGGTGTGGCTATAAATGAGGATGTCGTCAAAGAAAACCAAGACAAACTTTTGAAGGTAAGGTTTCAATAGTTTATTCATGAGACTTTGGAAGGTGGATGGAGCATTGCAAAGGCCAAAAGGAATGACCAATAATTCATAATGGCCCTCATGATTTTGAACGCAGTCTTCGGAATATCTGCCTCCTTCATCCGGATTTGGTGATAACCGGAGATAAAGTCTAATTTGGTGAATACACAGACACCTTGTAGTTCATCCAACAAATTATCAATGACAGGAATGATAAATTTATCTTTGATGGTAAGTTTATTCAGGGAACGGAAATCAGGGCACATGCGCCAATTACCTTGTTTCTTTAAAACCATCACCATTGGTGAAGAATATGGGCTAGGGTGAATTAGCCCCGCTTCCAGTGATTCTTATACCATCTTTTCTATTTCATTTTTTTGAGCAAATGGATATCTGTAGGGACGTACATTGGGGGGTTGACTGCCTGAAAGGAGAGGGATGTTATGATCATGCTCACCCCTGAAAGGAGGTAAGGCTATAGAAATCTCAAAGATCTTGGGGTACTTGTCCAAGATGAGTTGCAGGCTAGGAGGAACTATTTGAGAGGTCTGTTAAGTGACCTGGACGACATTAAATTGAGAAATCACACCATGGTGGCCTTTCTTCAAGAGTTTTTCCATCTTGTGAGAGCTGATGATTTCATGAGAGCTTGCTTGGACATCCCTGAGAGTATAGGGGTGAGTTTCTTGGGTGAAGCTCATATATAATTCTTGATAATCCATTGTAATCGGCCCCAGAGTGCGAAGCCATTCCACGCCTAATACAATATATCAACCACCCATGGCAATAGAGAACATGTGGGTTTTCAGATGGTAATCACCCATTTAGAGTTTGACATTCTCAAAACATCCCCCACACTTCATAGTACCACCATTAGCGATGAGGATTTGAAAATTAGAAACATGGCGGATAAAGCAACGGATCTTATCAGCGAGCCTGCGATGAATAAAATTATGGGTGCTACCACTATCAATAAACACCACAACCAACTTATGTTTAATGTAGCCCTTGATCTTCAATGTCTGTGGGGTCCAAATACTTGAGAGTGCATGGAGCGAGATGACAGGTTCCATGGATTCCATAGGCGTGACAACTGGATCTTCAACATGATCACTTGGCTGAGCCGCCTCTTGGTCTGAAACCTCATCCGATGGGATGTTGTCATAGGGCGAGGAAGCTGGGGCATCAATCTGGAAGAACTTTTGTTCTCTACATTTATGCCATGGTGCATACTTTCATCACAATAGTAGCAAAGGCCTTGCTTGCGACATTCCACCATTTCAACAAGAGAGACTTTTTGGACCTTCAAAGTTTGGGTTGGAGCAGGGGTAGCCCCTGGGCGAGGACGAGTGGTAAATGAAGCCTTTAGGGATGGCGCTTGGAGGATGGTCTTTGCTTTCCTGGCTAATTGACATGCCTGCAACTAGGTGGTAGGATGATGCATGTTCACATGAGCCTTGATAGCTTCTTTTAAACCATTGTTAAAACATTAAAGGTAAAATTCATTAGTTAAGCCCTCGGTATGGATAGCCAACTGTTTAAATGCCATGATGAATTTTGTGACAGATCCTGTTTGATGCATCTTAGTGAGTCGGCCCAAAAATTGTGATTCCCTATCAAAACGAACACAAACAATTTTGGAGAACATGTTCCAATTGGGAGGTCCTGAATAACATTTCTTATGTTACTGTCACCATTGCCAACGTTCTTGATCCAAGTACAAAACCCCTACATGGAGTTTGGTCTCATCATCTTGAATATCATGAAGGGAGAAGTATTGTTCCATTTGAGAAACCCACCCAACCGGGTGGGTTTCTCAAATGGAACAATACTTCTCCCTTCATGATATTCAAGATGANGAACATGTTCCAATTGGGAGGTCCTGAATAACATTTCTTATGTTACTGTCACCATTGCCAACGTTCTTGATCCAAGTACAAAACCCCTACATGGAGTTTGGTCTCATCATCTTGAATATCATGAAGGGAGAAGTATTGTTCCATTTGAGAAACCCACCCGGTTGGGTGGGAACCATCAAATTTATGCATGTCAACTTTGGGCACCTTAGTGCAAGAAGGCGGAGAACCCTAAGGGGAACATGATGACTGAGTATGTCCATAATGAGAAGACTGAAGTTCTTCTGGGTTTGGCTCAACATTCTTACCCCTGAAGAGTTGCACCAATTTGTTGTATTGCTAGTCAAGGGCCGTGGTGAATTCATTACGGAGGGAAGCTATGTTGTCGTCAATGTGTTGTTCCAGGGGGGACACTCTATCCTCCAAGGTTTCTTGGGACTGAGAGCGAGTGGTAGGCATGGTAAAGGCTTAGGTAGCAACGAAGGTGTCAGGATGGAAAAATGGGCTTAAAAATGATAGGTAGTCGCGTGATCAGGACAAAGAGAGGAATCCAATGGGATAGGTCTCAAGAAAGGCGTCCGAAAGAGGGTTGGGTCCGCAAGAAAAAAAAGGCTTAAAATTGAAGAGTACCACTACGATCAGAATGAAGAGAGGAATGCAATGGGCTAGGTCACAAATAAGGATGTTGACATGCCTAAACTCTTATACTCCGAACTGAATAATATTGCAGAGGCAGAATGTCCAAATTCTTAACAACACAATAGATGTAGTAATTTCGCAACCCCAATGTAGACGACAAGGTTGCACTGCAATAGATCTTGGTTTGCAGGGAATCTACAGTCAAGGGTTTGCCCTGTGGTATAGCTCTCTTATATACGTGCGGGGTCCAACAATAGTACTCGACCCAATATCTCAAGGCACCAACTAAGGAGGTTACACTGTACCCTTAACCGTACTACACGATTACCCAGGTACTAGAGAGCCACTTCTCGAGTTCTGTTATTGGTGACACTATAGCAGCAAGGCGACCGATCGGTTTATCTACGAAGGGCTTCAGGATGCCTAGGCCGATCTGTATACAGGCGTTGTCTGATACACTACCACTTAAAGGGGTACCAACAGGGGTTACAAGGGTGACCGATAGATGTGCGCTTAATAACCACTTGTATTTCCTGCGTGTATGACTCCCCGACCACGGGTTTATGTGCGTAACGACATATCTTTGTAGCTCAAAGACATCGGAATACGTCTCTACCCTGAAAAAAAAATA
Source organism: Picea mariana (assembly GCA_032191745.1). Lineage (NCBI taxonomy): Eukaryota > Viridiplantae > Streptophyta > Pinopsida > Pinales > Pinaceae > Picea > Picea mariana. The sequence continues at coordinate 7,870 of JASDQU010440057.1, read as the reverse complement.
ATTTAGCCCACAAGTCTTGCATTGGAAAGAGCTTTGATACCACTTGCAATATTCTTGATACAATATATTATGTAGACCAAAAAATGTCTAACAAACAATGACAAAATAATAATGATATATCCAGAAAAATATCAGAAGAACACCAAAATAACACTAGAATAGTCACCAAGAAGAGCAACTTTATTATGATAGCAATGTTTGTTTGCCTCTTCGAGGGGGCAACCTCCAATAGAGCAGAGCTCTATTACAATAATCTCCAAGACAAAATATCCAATGCCTCCTACTTTTATTTATACTAATTCTACCTTCTAAGGAAACTTCTAGAGGAAGATCTTTTTAGAAGCATAAACTTCTATTAAATCTTCTTACATTGACTTATTCTTGTTTATTTATTAGGCCTTATTAACTAATGTCGGCCTTTATTAAATAGAGAACATATCCTACTAACTAATGACCCATGGAGAGGGGTTACGATCGGATCCTAACGGATTTCATATATGATTTGATATTTTGCACTTGAACGAAGTGTAAATTTTTGCATTGTGATGGATTTGATATATTTGGTCCTGCATAAATTGTAATCTAAATTGTAATCTTTCATCTAGATCAAGATTTTAGGATGGAGATAATTTTTTTTACATAGTGGAAAAATTTATCATAATTCACTTATGGTGGGGACTTCCATTAAAGTTGATTCATTACTCTTATTCAAGAAAAACCACATCACTTGTTAACTCATCTCCTTTATTCAAGAAAAACAACCTGATCACCAAATGTTTTTACCTTTAAAATGTTAAATTATTTTCTTATATTTTAGAAAAACAACCTCTTAATCAATCATTAAAAAACAATTTTAGATCATATTCTAAAATCAAAATATTTTATAAACAACAAACACTAAAGTAATCAAAATACTTTATAAAATGTAAATATTCATATCAACTTCTTAAATAAATATCCACACATTATTAATATTAATGCGCATAAAAACACTCATAAATACTTATTAAACATCATCGTCTTAATCTTTGATCATATAGTGAACGAAGAGAGAGCTTTCTTTAAGAATTGCATCAACTTAACACTTAATTTTTGATATATAATTAAATGAAATATTTGTTAATTTTTTTATAAGTCTTTATTTTCTGTATAATAAGAAGAGCATCTTGTATTACGTTTTACAAACTGATTTTATTATTGATTTGATTAAAGTTAGTTTTGATCAATCATTTATATTTATGTTCAAAGTTAACTAAATTTTATGATATTTAAAGAATCCTTAAACATGTTTCATAAAACTATTTCCACGTATATAATTTGTTAATATTGAAATTTATAATTTCCAATGTATATAATTTATTAATATTGAAACTTAGAGAATCATATTGCACACACAAAATTCTATCTTTTATAAATTAATCAAGAACATATTTTTACAAAATTTTTTTCCTTAATAACATAACAAATTCATGAGAGAATATCTCACAACTAAGTAGATCTAACAAATCCAGACTAATTGCTACTAAGGTAAGCATTAAGTCCAACACCCTCCCTTAATGCTTAACAATACTAAAATCAAATACACATACGATCTCTGTCAACGCTATTTTTCCAACATTCGTTTGAGCTACCACTCGATCCATTTAATATACAATTGCTTTTGACCATCAATGACGTATTTGTAATGACCAGACAGAGTCATTCTATTGACATACTTCCATTTGTTGAAATACATGGTCTGTCATTGTATTCACCAGTTATCTAGGAAAACAATCTATTCTATATTACTTCCATCTCTCAAAGTACATGGTCCGTCGCTGTGTTTGCTAGTTTTCTAGGAAAGTAGTATAGATACAAAATGTATCCAGAAATCAATCTTACAAAGTGACCTATTTCACATAGTCTTACACACACAAGGATCACAACTATAACCAGTAGCCGTTGTTCTTGGTTCACCACATCCTCCAAGAACCACACGTTGTAACAGACTGTAGACATAACCAAACCAATCATATGTTCTTGTTGCACCACATACATAAAGAACTACCAGTTTAAGTTAAGTTACTCTATTTTATGAGTGGTTCGTCAAAATATAATTTTACAAACCAAAAATAAATATTATATGCTACTAATTACTTGATGCTCTCTCTCCACCCGTAATTTCCACCATTGATACTTGCCCAATCCAATCCATGCAACACCACTTCTCTTGCCCAACTGTAACACGTGACCATCTCTGATGACATTCATGATGCAATCAAGTGTGACCCTGTCAACAAGTATTGTAATGGGTGATACGATCTTCAAGTAACTCCCACGCTTTGCTTCCTAGGACAATGAAACAACAATGGAAACAAATTTCAATTCCATGTCCAAAGTCACAACTCTACGTGGCTTCCCTTCCGTCAACAATAACAACTCCTCCTTTGTAGCCATGATACTCAAATTGTTGGATCCTCCTTCAGGTGGGTTGGCTCTTGTTCATGCGGACTTCTTCTCCAACCCACAACTGCGACAAAACAATAATTCCTCTGCCAGACGATTTTCTTGGGCAATGCTCTTTCATAGGGGAGGTTTAAGCAGTACATCCAACAATGGAAATATTCACACAGAGATCCCACACAAAGATCCCAAACATAGTACTCTGCGTTCTGAAAAATAGCTATGGCTCCACCTCTGCACAGGTTTAAAAAATTGAACTCCTTCACGTTCTAGGAAAACACACAAACAATAATAACGGTAATGACATGCAACAATCTTCCACTCAACAGATATCAAGGAACAAAAAAACATGTTGATCTATTCCTATGCCTCCACACACCTCCACACAAAAAACAAATACTCACATATTTCTGGGCCCTTCCGTGAGGGAGTTACACCCATAGCTCTTAGTTGTGATACCAACTTAGCAAACCATGTTGCACACTTAAAACTCTATACTTTTATTAATTAATGAAGCACATATTTATACAAGAATTTTTCCCTCAACAACATAACAAACTCGTGAGGTAATCTCTCAACCACACACACATAAATAAGAGATCTCTCACAACTAACTAGATCTAACAAATCCAAACCAATCTCTACTAAGATAAGCATTAACTCTAACAATAATCACTTTTAGATTCCCCTTTAAAGTATTTAGTTTCTAGTATAAAAAGAGTTTATCACCTAATATTCTAATTGCTTTACTAAACATAGAATTTTAATGAAAAAATGTGATGATTGTTAACTTCTTCTAACCCAATGTTGGGAGGAAGATAATCATGATTTCAAAGGTCCATGCATTCTATCAGTTGGTGAACTATGTCTTCTTGGAATTTCATTTGAGTTGAATTTGTCAACATCTTGTGATTGGAAGCAACATATTGAGATCCTTTGTTTAGATTTAAGGACCATATTTCCCATCATATTGCATTTTGCCTCCAAAGTATCTATTTGTTGTTTTTTCTAGACCAGAGTGCTCATAATTATGACATTTCGAGAGATGCGTTTATGCTCGTTTTTGTGAACTTTTGTAGTTACAAAGAAGAGAGAAGTTCTATTGCACTGAATAGATTCTTCATGTCTTCAAGGACTCTTCAAATTTCCTGAGCTTTCCTATAGTCCATGGGAATGTGATGCAACACTTAAGGGGCCCAAACTTCCTCTTAGGATGACCTTGAATCCAAGAATCCAAGAAACAGGAAAAACCCCATTGTGCCATAGACCACACAACACCACTAGAGCACTAAGGATATGTAGATTTCTAAGTCAAACAAACCAAAAAGACCAGAATCAAACAAAACAAAAAAACCATACCCCCAAAAGAGAGTATACAAAACACCAAAACACAACAACTCACTAAAACTATAAGCATGAATGCAAGGATGGCATATGCCAAATGCAAGTCTAGAATGAAATAACACCAAAAACCCAAACATGTAGTGAATGTCCAAGAGCCAAAACAAATGATTGTCCAAGCTCGGTCAATGCTCCAAGGCTGAAACCATCAAACAAAAATTCTAGAATAGCATCCAGAGGTTCATTGAAACTTTTACCAGGCAATTTTTCGGTGGATTTGTCTTGCTCCAGACGAGAGTGCTTGCTTCTTCACTACAAAAAATAAACCCACACTAAATTTTATTTTAAAAAATTTAACCTCAATCACCATTCTCAACTTTAATTCTTTATTTATTTATGCTCTTGTTTAAGAATTTAACCCAACCCCTCCATAAGAAATGAACCCACCCTTATTTACATGTTTCAAAAAATTTGTCCTCAATTGTCACTCTCAACTCAATCTTTTAATAGCTAGGGATTATAGTTATTGCTTCGTGATCAAATCTCTTGGTCTTTATATAAATTTACCCCAATTTTACGAGATATCGTAAAGTTTTGTCAATATTTTTTATTTGTTTTTATTTAAATCAGAAAAACCTTTTTATTAATTTTCCAAATTTATGATTTGATTTTTGATTGTTTAATATAATGGTAATGGGACTAAATACCCCTGGTGGTGAGTATTTTTTCAAATATTTGTTAGAGCATGCAAACCCAATTATATATATATATATATATATATAATGAATGATTGTTCTAATATGAAGTGTGGACTTAATTCTTTGATAGTTAGACACTACATCGTTGTCTAGAAAGCTTCTATACAACTTAATCCCATTCCATGATTTGTCGTGTGCATCTTCCATCCTCCATCAATACGATGCATGCATCCTCCACCTATATTGCATTCACCGCCTTTCCTACCCACTACTACTCACTGCTTCTCAACTTAATCCTCAACTACTTATTGCCTTTTCTAACTACCTTCTTAAAAGTTCATGCATGCACCCTGAACTATTACTAGAACTATTGAAATACATAAGGTCTCACCTCTATCATATAGTATTGGATGAAGATTATTGAAAGGTTCCTGTCGCACTATCCTAACATTGCACTTGTATTTTATCCATTGTGAGGTCTCTCCTCAAACATACTAGCTTTTCCCACTATGATAGTGGCAATCTTCAACATATCTACTACGAGTTGAGTTGTGGACTGCACTCTCATTCTTCTTTCTATTTGTGTATATGGGCAGATCTTCTTGCTATGAGAAGAATCATACCAACAAAGTGGCCTGGACTAAAGAAGACCACTAGCTCATCACTCATATTCAAGTCCATGGTGAAGGTGGCTAGTGTTTCCTTCCCAAGGTTTACTGATTTTTCTACTACAATTCTGTTGAGATACAGAACGAGCTGTAGGCTTCGATAAACTACCTGCATCTTGATCTCAAGCATGGAAGTTTCACAAAAGAAGAAGATAAACTCACCATCAAACTCCATTCCATTGTTGGAAACTACATGCAAATGCATTAGACATTTCTCTTTTGCTTTAAAGATAAAGAGGATGATAGAAACTTACAACTTATATTGCAACATATTCATTGTATTTTTTATTTTTTCCAAGTAGGTAAAATTGAGGAAAGTAATCATCTTTTGAGTCTTGACAATTCACTATTATCATTTTATGAGTCTTTATAATTCACTATAAATGAATAATAGTTTTCTTTATTAAAAATATATTAATTTAACATTGGCATAAATCTATCTCTTTTAGCTAAGTTTGTAATACATATTTACATTTCTTCTATGAACATTTTAAGAGAACTTCAATGCAATCATCGATATAAGAATTACTTGTACTTGTGAAGTATGATTTATTAAAAATTACAACATTGTTAATCAAGAAAACACCGTGTTGATGAGGAGGTGTGATTGGCACATTGAAACAAATACGGGGAGGTGTGATTGACACATGGAAACAAATATGGCACTATCTTGATAAAAGCAAACAAATATGGCACTACCCTGATAAACACTGTAGAAAATTTTCAATCGCAACCATTGATAAACATCAAACATTTCATGTTGGAAATCTGATTTTATACATCTCCTGAGCAATAGAAATGAGGTTGGCTCTAGGGTTATCATTCCCCTATTTCTCATAGTATTTTCCATGAAACTAGCTGGCTCATTAGCTAATATGTGAGCATATCAACTTCCAAACTTCAATGGATCTTCAACTACCAAGATTTAAAGTTCTACAATTGGACAAAATTTGGTCCCAAACTGGACATGTTGAATTGATTCTTAAGATTCTATTGATGTCTGTAGTGGTTTATTTCATTGTTCATAATTAAAGTACAAATAATCATCCAACTAATCTAAATTAAATGTAATAGAACAATAGAAATATTAAGAGGATACACAAAATGTGGCCGCAAGTTGTTTCTATGGCTTGTCCTTCAAGCTCTCACTAGCATGCATTACACTTCATTGCACTTTGAACACAACAAAACGGATAGATGGCCATAAAAAATAAGTTTTATATGGTTATGCACCTTGTTTTCTCATATTGATTGACTAACCAATGCATAGAGAAAATCCACTAGTC
>JASDQU010440056.1:106081-119298 GCA_032191745.1 Picea mariana | reverse complement strand
CATAAAACATTGTAATTTTGAGTTAGTGAGTGGATGTTAAGGTGGCAATGAGCAAGTTAGACCCTCCTAACCTACCCAAACCCATCCTAACCTTTTCCCAACTTAATTCAACCTCTTTACTCACTCCCATAACCTTCTAAATCTTGCCCTAAGGGGAAAAACGACCCACTAACTAACTAATTCCTTGTTTCTAGCCTAGAAACTTGGAGTGGGGCCTTCACACATGTGGTGCGCCCCCCCTAGACATACCAAAACCCTAACCCATACCAAAAACCTAACTCTAAACCTATTCTAACCCCTTACCCACCTTTTACACTCAAAAAACATGGCCCCCTATGGCAAGTGACGTTTTTTTTTGGTGGAGGTTGTTATGACTTATTTGGGGCCCCCTCTCATGAGTTATGACTCCCTTTGACCTCCACATCACCTCCTAGGATGGTCCCACTCATTTTTTCTCATTAATTTCCCTCCATTTCTTCATTTTCACACTTTTTTGGGCCCCTCCAAGAGGAGTTACGCCCCCCCTCTTCTAGAAACTCCACAAATGATTTTTTAAAAAATTATTTGGACCTCTCACCTTCCTTGGCATCAATCCCAAGGCCTCCCACACCTCTTTGCTTGATCCCAACACCTTCTAAATTTTTCTACACCATAGATCTAGTTTTCAAACCCTAGATGGTGTACCCACTCATTGAGATTTGCTCATTTAATGTGGATTTGACACTTGGAGTTCATCCAAGTGCCTTCACTTTGCCTCTTGAGGTATAAGTAGAACCGTTCCTCACCCTTTTTCTTCACCAATATTTGTGCTAAGGATATTATGCTGAAATTTCTCACACTTCCATCTTCTTGCTCTTGCCATTTTGCCATCCATTCATTGCTCTTGGGAGTTTAGTAGCAACTAGTGGCTACAACAACTCTCACTTTTTGGTAATGAGAAAAAGCTTTGGAGGATCATTGGTGCATTTTTGAGTATTCTTCTTGCTCCATACACATGAGGTGATGTTGCTTACTTTTTGTTGATGTGTTCATGGTAAATAGATTTTGAGTTCAATTTATTTTGCTTAGGTAAACTAGTTGAAGAGTATCACTTGCTAGTTTATGATTCATTTTGAATAGCCTAGGATTTGCAAGTAGTTTCGTTCTAGGTTGATTCAAGATATCTATCTATTCCATGTTGCATATGTTTCACTAAGCTTTTGCAGGTCACTTTAAAGGTTTCACTTGGGATAGTATTCGAAGAGGAGTCTACCCTTGAGGCTTTCTTACACTCCAAATCTCTTTCCTTTGCCATATAAATTTCTGCGTCCATTCCCACTTATTTTTCAGCTTATATATTAGTCTTAGAAAGGTCAAAAATATATTTTCTACTTCATATTTCCTTGCTGGAAATTTCTATGTATAACATAAATTTCTGTTATAATATTTGGTGTTTTTGCAGCATTTCCAGCAAGCTTTTGCTTGCTGTTTTTTGCAGGACAGCGATAGATCTTAAGGTGCAAGCTGCCAACAAACACCCTGCACCTTCTCTTGGTTTGGGTAACATCTCTCCTCTTTTCTCCTTCTATTTTCTAAGTTTTCTGCAATATTTCTTCACTTTTGGGCCCTAAAATACATCTAACTTAGATTAGCTATTCTTTTGTTCATATAATATTTGTTAGCTTAGTCTCTATTTCATTTATTAATTTGTTAATAGTCTTAAGCTACCCTCCTTGGCCAACATCGGAAGGCATTGCCACCACCATTGGCCATTGTAGTGGTGTTACATTCTCAAGTTCATTCTTTTGCTCTAAAAATAAAACTTTAACCAATATTAATAAGCTCACTTGCCAGCACCTTGGGGGAGTCATCCCCAAAATCGCCTTGGCTTTAAAGGAAATTTAACTTGTGGTGATCTTCATGCTTATAAGTTGATTATCTTAGATAAGTTCTCATTTACAAGTTTATTTCTTTCATGATCTTTCATATGCTTTTACATTTCATGTTGAATGGTTAGATAACTTAGATATGAGTTCAATGCTTTAGATCTTTTTATTCTCAAATTATTTGGCTAATCTTTAAGTGCATATGAAGTGATAATAGTTTGGAGATCTCTCATTTGCTAAGTTTCATCTATCTTTTAAAAGCTCTCTCACTCTCATAACTTAGCATAACATATGATGTGGATGATGGTTGGCTTTTAGACACATTTTGATGCATCATTTATGCTCACGTCTCACTTAACCTTTTGAACACCCACGTCTTGCACACATACGATCTAATGCTTTATGGGTTAAGTGGTTATGTTTAGCATCTTTTAGCTCACGGCCTCATTCATTTTGAGCTCACGGCCTAGTCTCATTTTCACACACATCTTGCACACATAAAATATAATGCTTATGGGTATAATGATTATGGTTTAAGTGTTTCATTTTGCTGCTCACGTCTTGTTTGGGTTAAGCATACACTTCATTGAGCTCACGTCTATCTTTCTTTTGGCACGTTACACATATATGCTTCTCATGTTTGTGGGTTAATTACTTCACATGCTACACATCTAAATGCTCACGGCCTAATTCATTTTTGAGCTCTCACACTTTAACATCATTGCAAGCACTTCTCACTTCATTGGTTACATGCTCATGGTCTAAATCTTTTAAGTGCTTAAGCTTTTATCTCAGTTACTAGTATCATTACATGTGAATGGTTCATGGTTTATGGTTCATTATCTTTCAAGTTCCTTTCATGTGATGTTTACTTTAATGGTTTAAACATTGTGTTATCATTTACCTATATCTTTACATGTTGATGGTGGTTTAATCACACTCTTTAAGCACTCGTTTTACATACTTTTGCTCACGGCCATACGCTAAAAACTCACTTTTTAAGGGTCTAAAACTCATATAAAATACACCTAACACACCTAAAGACCCACCCGAGGGTCCTAACAACTTAGAGCAACATTTTAGGGGCCTCATTCATCTCCCTCCACCATCTAAAACGGGTTTGAAGGACAGTCCAGGCGGTAGTGGCGGGGGACCGTCCCGTGGTTTCGTTGGGGAGATCCCGTGGCTGGACTACTTCTTACTAGGTGCGGGCTGACCTTGGAAGCTAGGGTAGGGACTCGTAGCCTTACTATCTTGAGCACCGGGCAGTTATTTGGGGGAGGAGGAAGTTTGGGACACACATCTAGCTTAGGGGGTGGGAAATTAACATCTTTAAGAAATTACACTTAGTTGCATAGATCACTTGTATATGTTTGGGGGGAAGTAGATGTATCGATAGGCAAACATAACTTGTGATTATTTCATTGTTATATCTATCTACTTGCAACTATATGTCTTTATCTTCCATGCTGGTGTGAACATTGGATTATTATCTTGAATATCTTGTTGATCAATTATCTTTGTGGTGTGGATCAAGTAAGTGATTGAGTATCCCACTTGGGGAGGCATCACTTGCTTTGATCCTTGAGTGCTTTGTGTGATTGTTGCCAGTGAAGGCAGTCCAATAGTGTAAGTGCTATTGGGGCATGCTTGGCCCTTGTTTGTCTCACTTACATTTGTGTATCTTGTATTTGATTTGTACATCTTTTGTACATCTTGTAATTGTTGTAAACTTGTAACATTTTTAATTCTTTTGTAAGTAATCCTAATTCTTGGTTTGGGGTAGTTTAACTTGGTTTATTGAAAACATTTTGTAATTGAACAACCCTCAAACATAGTTGACCCCTTTGCCCAACATTAGGCACTAGTCCTCAGTTGACTTAGGGAAAGGGTTGACTCTCATTTAGACTTAGACCTGCACTTGCATTGTTGCTTGTCATCATAGGCTAGTTTCCCTTTAGCCTTTAAACAATTAAAACTAACTCCTAGATCATTAATCTTAAAATTAACTTAGTAACTAGGGACTACCCCCCTTGGCTTCCCTAGGAGTAAGCCTAGAAGGAAGAAGTTCCAGTCAAGGTGACAGTGTGGACTTGGAACTTAGACATTGTGTCTCCGAGGGCACACTAAGTGAGTTGGACTTAGCTCACGTTAGCAAGTGTGCATTAGGACGGCAACAGGCCCCTAACTTCATCATTCTGAGCCTTGACGTCATCCAGTTGGGGTGTAGGGCATGAGGACGGCTTGGTTGACACGTGTGGCAGTTCCTGAGGTGTTTTGAGCTCCAATGTTTCACTTTGGAGGCCTAGCGTTCTAAGAGGGGGCCCAATGTCACCCTAGGACGGGCATGACGTCATCCCTAAAAGATAAAATTCAGGGTTTTATTGTCAATTTTATGTAAAACTGGATTCTTGATGTAAACTGGCCATGTCGGCCTTTTTTGACCTAAAATTTAATTAAAGGTCACTTGTATTGTATAAATAAGAGAAACATCTCTTATATTTTTCATCATCTTTCACTCACACAAGTGTTTGGTCTGAAATTCGGCTTCTTTTAAGGCTTATTGGTTGAACTAAGTGGTGCACAACTCTTGGAGGAAGCTTATCTTGGTGTATTTTTGCATTTTCATGGTGGAAAGTCTTCAACTAGGGTTTGTGGCTAGATTATTCTTGGTGAAGCAGAAATCTGCAATCCTTCTTTATTTTGAATGGTTATGTTGTATTTACTTGTTCATTTATAAGATTATGAAATTGCTAGTGTGAAACCCTAGGAGAAAAGCACATGTTATTGTCCTTTTTTAATAACTCTTCACCTACTTGATTTTGCTAAGAAGACACTGTTGACCACCTATTTCAACTAGGGGGTCAATTCCATGTGCCATGATGATATGTACCTGATGGTGCTACTAGTTTGAAGGCTTGCTGGTTCTACAAGGAAATTTTGGCTTCAGCACGTGTTTTTGTAATCGGATTTTCCGCTCCCTTCCGTGGGATTATAATGTAATGGGTCTGCATGGATCATAGTTTAGGTCAGTTGCCTAGGACTTCATCATTGAAGGAGTTCCTTTCATCGAGTGTTTTTTTTCCTTAGGTTATTGATTTGGCCTAACTAGCCTTATTAATTTCCCTTGAGTTTTTCACTCCCACAATAATTCACCAAAGTGGTGAAAGGCGCTCTAATGGTCGAGCCCTGTGGTAACCAGTGGCTAGGAATATTGTAAATGATCATGCTAGACATCTTCTAGAGTCTTGCGGAATTCCGTTGAGTATAAGGTATTTTTTTTAATTTTTTAAAATTATCCATTTAATGGTAATTTTAATTAATTTCTGATAAAATTTGTAAAAACTGGAACCTTGGGATTTTGATAGGGGTATTTGTGCTCAAGAGAAATGGAATGAGTCCCCCTATACCCTTGGAGAAAGTTTCAGCTCAATTGGACAAGTTTTGCTAGGTGTTTGTCCATGAGGAGTCTCAGTTAGTCTAAGACAACAATTTAATTGCTGCAATTGACAAAGTCAAACTTGTCAAATAATTGTAAATTGAGCAAATTGGTTAGAGAAAGAGTGGGATAACTTACCCAAACATTTTCCTAATCCATTCCTAACCTTTTTCAACCCTCACTTCACCCCCTCACCTAGCCATTAAGCAAAAACGTCACTTTTCTTAGAGAGGTGCGCCCTCTTCTAGAAAGTCTCCAAAAAGTGAAAAAATAATAAAAAAATAATGGGAGATTTGTTCCATCCCTTGGTGTGCCTCCCTAGACCCTACAACTCATCATTTGACTTGTCAAACCCTTCCAATTCATGCCAACTCATTACCAAAACCCTAAAAGTGACTTCTCCTTGACTTTGTCTATTTTTCTTGGATGTGTGACTCTTGTAACTCATCCGAGAGTTGTAACTCTTGGCTCCCAAGTATAAATAAGAGCCCCCCCTCCCTCATTTTACACATCTACTCTTGGTATTGTTACTATGCCAAAATCTCTCTTCTCCCACTCTTCTCTCTCTCTCTCTCTCTCTCTGGTTCTTCTCTCAAGCTTGTGGCAAGTATTTGCTCAAGCTTGCTATTGAATAAAGAAAATATTTGGAGGATCCATGGTGTTGAGAGTCTTCTTGGTACCATTTTTCTACATATGAGGTGATCTTGTTCTTGTGTGTTTCTCTTTTTCATGCTTAGCTTTGAAGATCTATGGTAGGAATATTGAGCAAAGTATTTTGCTTGTTTAGGTTTGTGAAAGTATTTTCATAGATCTAGTGAGCTTCTTGGTATTTATTTCAAAGTATTTTGATCTAATATCTAGATCTACTCACTTCCTATTGTTTCTTATAGCTTAGCATTGAAGATTGTCAAGGTTATCTAGGGGTTTAATAGAAGATTTCAGATCTAGAAATCTCTCTTTTTACCCACTTGAACCCTCTAAAAACTTTTGTTTCTTATTTCTGTTCTATTCTATACTTCTTTAGGCATTCTAACATACTTGGATAGAGCTTATAAATATATTTTATTTGCTGAAATTTACACAGAAAATTTATGGTTTTTACAACAAAAAATTTCACAAGTTTTTGTCACTTTTGCAACATTTCCAGCAAACTTTGCTTGCTAATTTTTTGTAGGTTGGTGACATTTGGGAGTGATTACAGCCCATTTGGGGCATCTACAAGTCAAATATCAGCCTCTCAAAATTGGGTAACACATACCCTCTTTCTCTCTTCTCTTTCTCACATATTAAGCAAGCTTAAAGGGCTTGCATTCCTCTCTTGAAATAAATTTCTGTGTTTTCTTTCTTTTCCCCTACACATTGGTGAGTGCTTGGCTAAGCCAATCCCCGATATCGTAAGGCTAGGTTAGCATTTGGTTTTTACTTCCTTATGTGTGCTTAATGTTCTAAAATGATCTAAATTTAGAAGTAATCATCTAATGTTAACTTAGGCCCATGTAGACATAATTAATTTACTTTGCTTATCTCACTCATTTTTTTTCTTTGCAGGCCATTTCCATTTAAGTGCTTTGCTCACAACTTAATAATCTTTAAAGTACTTCTAATGTCTTGCAATTTACTTTCTTTAAGCATTGTATAATCTTGTAATATCTTGTTTCAAGCATTTTAAGTCTTCTTGTAATTTCCATTTAAGTACTTTACTTTTATTGTCATTTATCTTTCAAGTACTTTCCTTTTATATTGTAAGCACACTTTCTTTAAAGAACTACTTTGTAATCACTTGCAACTAATCTAATCTCAACTTAATTCATTTAAGCTCAATTTACTTTTAAAGCCTAAAATTTATCTAGCTTAATAGGTCACCAACCACTGTCTCAACTTTTCCAGCAAAAAGAGAATTTAAGGAAGAAGCGGGGGGTGCTAGATCGGGGATGGTCTCACGACACTTGGTGTCCTCCCAGTGGAGTACTTCTTTTCCTGGATTGACCTGTGGAGCTAGGGTGTGGCCTTGTTTGCTTCACTTATTGAGCACCCAACAATTCTTTTGGTACAAGTGGGGAGAGTTCTTGGGTTTCCACTTAGTCTAGGATTTAGACTTAACTTAACAACTCAGTCAATCCTAAATCTATCCACCTAACCTTGGGTAATCTACATTGATATCTTTTGTGGTTTATGCTTAAGTTACACATTGCAAGCACTTTAATTTTACATCTTTGATGCAATTTCACTTTACGCATTTGTGGGTTTGACTAAGTAATCTAAAAGTTGTGCTTTAGCCCTTGGAGGCCTCAATTCAACGTTTAATTTTGAGCTTAAGGTGTATTTTGATGTGATTGGTCTCCTCCTTTGAAGTTGCGCATCCCTTGTAGGCTTCTTCATTGCTTGGAACTTGTGATTGTATATGCCGGTGAAACTTCTCCTTGAGTTGCGCATCCTTTGGAGGCACTCTTGTTTGAGATAGTCGGCTTGATGTGTTGTGGCTCACTTTATCTTTGAGCAATATCTTCTTAACTTGCGCATTCAACTTCATTTCAAGATTAGTGGCTAGTTAGTTGCTTTGTCTCTTGCTTTGTCCATTATTGTATCATTGTATTATCACTGTTGTATCTCTTAGTTATTCTTTAAATTCTTTAACTATGTAGATAGTTGTAAATCTTGTATCTAGCAATTCACTTTGTAATCTAATTGTAATCTTTTGTAAAACATAACCCTTTAACTTAGTTGACCCCATTACCCAACCTTAGGCACTTGTCTTAGTTGACCTAGAGAAAGGTTTGCTTTTGCATTGAAAGTTTGCATTTGCATTGTTGACTCTCATATAGGCTAGTTTCCCCCAACCTTTAACAAATTAAAATTAACTCCTAGATTTCACCTAATAACTCACATAGTAACTAGGGTCTACCCCCCTTGGCTTCCTTAGGAGTAAGCCTAGACGGAAGAAGTTCAAGTCGAGGTGATAGTGGGCTTGAACTTAGACATTGTGTCTCCGAGGACACACTAGGTGGATTGAGACTTAGTCCACGTTTGCAAGTGTGTATAAGGATGACAACAAACACCTCCCTTGAAGGATATACTAGGGCCCTACCTTAGTAGCACTCTAGTATTATTGCTTCATTAAGCTTTCATATTTTATTTCAAACTTGACCTAAAGAAGAAGGAAATCGGTAGGGCCTAGGGTTACCTACTTCCTAGCACCTTTTCCTTCTAAGGTTTTGTATTTTGAGGCCTTAGGTTACTAACACCTCAACCATCCTCCCTCTTCCTTTAGCTCACCTATTATCATTGTGTTTTCCCTCTAAGAATTGCCGCTGCAATATTGACTCCATTTTCCCTAAAAGGCACTAGTTCATACCTTGCTAGTGATTGATTGATTGAAACAACTCTTAAACCATCTACTCTAAGATCTATACTAACTATTTCTAACTTCAAATTAGACTAACGTACTAACTATGCTGCTGTTGCAAAAGATTGCTACAACCATCTATAACAACAACACATTCATCTTAAAAGCAAGTTTTAAAGATGATTTTACATTGCCTTCATTGCTTCTAAAAATTCTAACATTTTGTCAAGTTTATGTTATCATTTTTGGTCATTATTGAAGCTTTATTGAGGCATAATCGTGAAGCTATTGCTATATATACATTGCTGTTATAAGTACTTCCATTGCTTCAACTTTTATATCAGCTTGTGTTTTTTTTATCAAAGTCTATGGTTTTATGAAGCACTAACATCATATGGTACTTGCAAATAGTATTTTTCTTGTTGTCTTGTTCTGGGCAGGTACACTTCAATATTACTTTGCTTCCTCTTATTAAAACCTTTGGGACTTTTTGATCAGAGTGACCTATGAGGGGGGGTGTGAATTTCTTGATACTCTAACCTTAGCCTGCTCAAACCCTCAGGTTACTGGGGACGTCTCCCCTAGGGTATTACTCCTAAAGAGAAAGAGGTGTCTTGCTTAGGTGATAGTGATAGGACAACCTCCTGTTACGCCAATTTATTGTTCACTTGCCTTTGGCTTTTGGGGAAGTACAAATTGCGCGATAACACATTCCAACCAAGTAGAACACTTTAGTTTTGTAATAGCAGTACTCAAGTGTAGATCAAATCAATAGTAGCGTGCACGCGCACGCGCGCGCGCGCGTGACAGAGAGAGAGAGAGAGAGAGAGAGAGAGAGAGAGAGAGAGAGTCCATGAAGAAGAGAGTTATGGTGCCCATAGGGCACCATAACACTTGACTCCATTATCAAAGGAAGTTACCTTAGAAGGAAAGATTTCTAGGATTCTTCTTTCTTTCTCTTCCTTAGTGTAATTGATTAAATATATTAGATTTAGTGAGATTTACCTCCATACCTATTGCTTTACAATATAGATGTAGAATCTCCTTGTATTTACCTACTTCATAGTGCCCATTCCAAATAAGATAATATCATCCACAAAAAGTGAGTAAGCTAGAAAATGGAATCAGAGAGAGAGAGAGAGAATCCATGAACTCGAGAGTTAATTGAATAAAGATATTAGATTTATAGGATTCTTCTTTCTTGGTCTTCCTTGATGTAATTGAATAAAGATATTAGATTTAGTGAGATTTACCCCCATACCTATTACTTTACAATATAGATGTAGAATCTCCTTGTATTTACTTACTTCCCTCATAGTGCCCATTCCAAATAAGATACTATCATCTACAAAAAGTGAGTGAGCTAGAAAATGGTATTTGCCGAATTGATTCTTTTGATGCCTCCTCTTTTGTCATCTTTTACTATTCTTCTTAGGCCCTTAGCTATAAGAAATAAAAAAAAAGGAGACATTTGGAAGCCTTGTCTTAAACCCTTGAAAGAGTGCATCAAATAGTTTATATGTATATAATTTATGTGTGCTTTCTTAATGATGGGATGAATATTTTCGTTTCAAGAAAAGCTTATGAAAATTTCTTCTTCTATTTTGTTTTACTTTCAGGGACAGGGGCCCTCTAAGAGGTATTATATTTGTTAGAAGAGTCATAGCATCCATGGTAATGGGAAACTTATTAAGCTATATGAATTGCTTTGCAAGCATTAAGTCAGAATATATGGCTGGAAATGGGTCGTCATTACAAGCTCAAACTCAGAAAGAACAAAAACAAATAATTGATGCATTTCGTGAAGGAAAGGTACAAAAAATAGCTTTGTTTAAGCGCATTTTTCTTGAATATCATTTTATTATGTAAAACCCTGACTCCAAATTCGTAGATTTGAACTTAGAGATTTTTATTCTTGCAACTCGCTTATGTTGTTGTTTGATAAAATGTATTTAACAAAAATTATATTGCACTGGGTATTTACCTTTTGATTGTTGACTGTGTCTTTGTAGGTGAATATCATTGTGGCAACACAAGTTCTTGAAGAGGGCTTGGATATTCAAGAGTGCAACTTGGTTATTCGTTTTGATTTATCAGATACAGTTTGTAGCTTCATACAATCACGTGGTCGTGCACGAATGCAAGGTTCACACTATGTCTTGCTTGTTAGACGGTGGGTGTGTCTTTTGTGTAGTGCAAGATATTTGTTATATTTTTGGAACTAGTGTTGGTTGATGCTCATTGGGAGGATTAGTGATATTTTACAAAATTGTGATGATTCGATTCTTTTGTCATTCATGATTTCACAACAAATGAATTGGGAATGTGAAATTTGACATTTATTGTTCTTAAATATAAATTATGTATATTCTATGCATTTTCGAGTATGGAATGAATGCTTCATTGGATGTATGCATGATGGTAGCTTATTAGGTATGTGTTCTTGTTATCACGATTCACAATATGTTGCACTTGTGCAAAGCCTTCACAAGATACAAGATATGTGTAACATATGGAAGTACTTGCCACTGTCACCTAAGCAATTACTTCCCTCATTTTAGTGAAGGATTGAGATCCAACACACGGGTGGATTGCCTATCAACCTCAAGGAATCCTATAGCAAGAACAAATCAAGTCTATGGTCTCTTGTCTTGGTTACTTTATTATACCACCAACTAGGTCAAGGTTCAAGATGGAGATAAGGTGGCTGAACAAAGCAATTTCCAGATTTGTGTGTAAAGTGTTCTAAGACAATGAGATATTTACCAAGTATAGTAAGTCAAAATAATGCCCCAAAACACTAATCAAACAAAAATCTATGGTTGTCTTAAAACTTGCAATAAAAGATGATTACTTCAGCAAAAGACAAGTTATGACAGTAGATATATAACAGTCCTAAAAATTGTAAGGATGCAATGAAAGAGAGATGAAATGCAAACTAATACTAACACATTAATTGACCAATGCTTGTTGAAAAGTAAAATGGCATGAAACAATTATTAAAGCGTGCAAGACATCAAGCCCTGGTTGGCTGAAAATTACAATAATGATGCAATAAATGATGTCGAAAAATATTCCTAGGTAAAGAATGCAACAAAACCTTAAATGTTAGGCTATCAATGACTAAGAAATGAAGATGCAATGAAATAAAGCCTAAAACTGACATAAGACGTCAAAGAGAGGGAGAGTTTGGGTTTTAAAGGTCACTTTGCAAGAGAAAAGACTAGTGTTGTCTAGTTCCTTGGGCATATGGAGTCAAGAAATGCAACCCATGGAGAGCAAAGACAAGAGAAAACTCAAGAATCAAACCCTAGTGGAGTGTTGAACACCTATTTCAACTAGGGGGTCAACTCCATGTACCATGAAGATATGTACCTGATGGTGCAACAAAGTTGAAGACTTGTTGGTTCTACAATGCAGTTTTGGCCTCAACACTTCATTTTGTAATTGGAATTTTCACTCCCCTGCGTGGGATAATAATGTAATGGGTTTGCATGGATCATATTGTAGGTTAGTTACCCAGGACTTTATCATTAGGGAAGTCCTTTCATCGAGTGTTTTTTTTCCTTAGATAATTAATTTGGCCTAGCCTTAGTCACCGGGTTCGCCGTATTTTATGGTTAAAAATCGAAATTCGGCGAATTTAATCGAACCCCGAATTTATTCGTTCAAGTTTGCCGAACTTAATGGCGAACTCGAATTCGAACTTAAACCCGAACTTAATGCCGATTTTATTCGTGATTTGATTCATTTTTTGAGTTCGCCTTCGTTAGGGTTCGGGTTCATGTTCGTTTTTGTAATTTTTTGTTTGGTTAAAACCCCTGCGGCGTGCAATAAAAGTTATGTTTACTCCCGTGCAGTAGCAGCTCTCCCCGACACGTAGCAGCCCGACTCGTCACTCCACACAGCAGCCCGATTCCTGTAGCTCCACGGCGCACACAGCAGCAACAACATCATCCTTCGGACCTGCACGACACACGTAGCAGCCTCCACGAACCCCGACTTCACCGCGCACGCACTCGCAGCAGCATCCTCGACCCTCCACTGTCCCGACTCCCGACCCCGACTTCACCGCGCACGCACTCGCAGCAGCAGCCTCGGCCCTCCAGAGATGGCCGAGATGTGAGATTTGAGGAGGATAGGGCTTTTGCTAGATCACTTGAGTCGAGCTGAGCAGATGAGGTTGATGCAGAGTTGCCGGATATTGCAGTCTCAGAGGGAGCACAACCTCAGTTGTCAGGTACACCATTTTCAGAGGTGACAGGGTCACCATGCACAGCTTCAGAGTCACAGGTTCAGCATGTTCAGTCAGATGGGGCACAGACTTCAGGATCGCAGAGTGTTGCAGCGAGTCCTGAGGCTATTTCACTTGGGCAGAGAGACCTTACTTCTCCCTTGACCACTCCAGGGAAGAGGAAACCGAGATGGTTTCAGGAGACCCTGAAGGAGGCCATTGAGAATGTAGGGGAGCCCAAGGATCAGGTTAGACAGAGGAGGCCACCAGTCAGATTGGGAGCATACTTGGCACTAGTGACTACTGTCAGGGACAGTGAGCCAGAGACATTTGCGC
>JASDQU010440056.1:93102-105981 GCA_032191745.1 Picea mariana | reverse complement strand
TTGTGCATGGGTGAGGAAGAGCAGGCCGCTAGCTTCCTTGGACAGCAGCTTGAGGCAGCTTGCATACCTTATTTACTGGAGAGACTTCATCTTTGAGGAGGGCGCATGGGTTTAGCAGAACTTTTCTTTCCTGGAGAAGTTTCTAGCCATCAGAATTCAGAGATAGCAGTTGCAGAGTGATCACAGCAGCAGGACAGCCATTCCTGTGGAGGGGATTCACCATCTGACATCTCAGCAGAGTTCTAGAGCAGATCTGGCAGTTTCAGAGGGGGGGCACCACATTTCTCTCCTTCTGGCAGTTTGGACTTGATAGCTTCATCTTTTCAGGAGTTGCTATTGTACCAAGTTCATCTTGTATTGTATTTACTGTATTAGATCATTGCTCTACCCATATATATATCATATCTCAAAACTGGTTTTCCCCGGGGGGGTTTTATCCAGGGTCATAGACCAAAAATACTTGTGTCTACACATGCATTTTAGTTGCTGTTAGGAAGCCTTTATTTCTGTCCATATTTCAGCATTAAAAGATAGATAGGTGTGTTGTTGTTTATTGGGAAAGTATAAATGTAATTAATCTAACATAAAACTACTTGCAAGGGCACCCAATCACTAAAACAACAACCATAACACATCAGCAAACCAAAACTTCAGTTGGTTGTTATAAAACAGCAGAAACAAATTTTATGACAGCAGAAAACTTAGTGTCTTAGCTTGGTCAAAGACAGACCAAGAAGACTTGCTGATAGGACCTGGATTTTCTACAGGGAAGCTCCTGTTACGCCCGTTTCAAGCCCTGACTCAAGCTCCTTAGACCTTTCCTACAAACCGTGCGATAACAGGGACCACTTTCCAATGTACCCAAATCTCAACAACTAGGGGTTTGGAGAAACAATTTTCAGATTTGGGAAGTTGCTTGTTCAACCAAAGGATTCCTCCATTAATTTTCTGTTCTAATTTCTATCATTCCTTGAGGATTTGTGGTGGTTTTTCAGTTCTGAAATAGGCCTTAATTCATATTACATATTGAGATTTTTATGGTAAAGTTTTTTGTTTTCACTAACATAAATTTTTGTGAGTTGTTTTGTACATTTTCAGTGTTTCCAACAAGCTTTAGCTTGCTGATTTTTGCAAATTCTCGCTAGTACAAGGGGAGGTGCTGCCCATTTTGGGCCACAAAACACTCAAGAAGAGCCTCCAACTTGGGGTAACAAAACCCCTTACTTCCCTCTTCTCTTTCCTTGATTGTAAGCAACCCAAGAGAGTCTCTAGGGCTTGTTTTCTTCACTAAGTTCTAATTTTCTGTTTTGGAATAAGTTGTAAATAATTTGTGCCTACACCTAGCAAATAGGCTTGGCTTTGCCACCCATGCTAAATCGTAAGGCTAGGATTTAGAAGTAATTTTTGTTTTAAACTTTTATTTTGTTGCCCCACTTGTCCTTAAGGCAAAGTTGTATGGCTAGGTTTACTTGCTTTCTTTTCAAGACAAGTTATTTGCTTTATTCATTCTTTTGCCTACACCTTGCAAGGAGGATTGGCCTAGCCACCCATGCAGTATTGTAAGGCTAGTTTTACATGCTATATGGTTTATGGTTTATGATTCTAGTACCATTTATTTTCCTTTCTAGTTCATTGTGTACATCTCAATAGTTAGAAGCATTTCCTTTTATTTCGTTCTTGTATAAGCTCTTGGAAGCATTTTCATTTCTTGTACATTTTTTTTAAGCACTTGTTATTTTACCCTTTTAAGCTCTCAATACAAGTAATCTTAATTTCTAAATCTATCAACTTGTAGATCTAGGAGGATCAATTAATTTAGTAATTAGAGCACCCATTATTGATACAACTTTCGCCACCAAAAAGGGGGCTTGTAGAGGCTACTTGGGGTGCTAGATCAGGGATGATCTCACAACACTAGGTGTCCCCCTTGTTGAGCGCCCAAGTTTTTCGGGTTGACCTATGGAGCTAGGGTAAGGCCTTGTTTTCCTTGCTTATTGAGCACCCAACAATCATTTTGGCCAAAGTGGTAGGAGTATTGGAAAAGTCACCTAGTCTATGTTAAAATTTAAGATATTATTAGGTTTCTTTTCAATTTACTAGATAAAAATAGCATAGGTAGGATCATTGAGAGAAACACAATCACAAGATACACAACATTTATCCTGGGAAACCCTCATGGGGGAGAAAACCAACAAAAAATTCCTTAATATAGATAGCCTATACAATGCCAAGACAATATACCAAAACACCAGAGAATATCCAAGACTAAGCAATGCGCCTCTCTCTTCCTTCTTCTCTCTGAAATATCCCTGATCCAGCTGATCTTGATATCTACTGCTGAACTATGGTTTTGCCACTGAAATCTGATACTATGGGGGTTTTTGAATGCGTTTGAGTTACTGTGTGAACATGCTTGGTGATTTTCGCATGCGTGTTCCAGTTTATTATGTGTTTTAGCAGTATAAGACAATGCATGTGAAATAAGGACAACACAACTCACTGATATATATATATATATACTGCTGAAAAAACATGAAATACAATAATAATTGGAAGCAGATATGCTAAACATCAGTTAGATCTCATAGATCGTCACTGGAATACAAAATAACGGATAATAAATACCTGTGATCAGAAGAATGGGTGTTGGTCTGCACATGCACAGATAGATCGACAAAAAACAGTCTGGCAACTCACGATAACTGCTGTAGAATCCGGAAAACTCGCTCTGATGGCGATACCTGCCAGAATGAACTGGAAACTGTCTCAAAAGATGCGCCCTAGCCTCTAGACCGATTCTGATGATTGTCATACTGAAGATATGAAATCTGGAGCTCCAGATGTCACCTCGTGGGGGTTTGCGGACGTCCTGGGCTCAATGAGTGCGCCCTAGTGATTCCACCCGCGGAATCTGACTATGTATAGCTCAAAACGATCGTGTTGATCTCCTCTGTAATGGGTCGGGAGGGATTCCTCGGATCTGCCCCAGAATGTCCCCTAGAACCCCAAATGTGCTTCCTCTGGAGTTGTGCCCTAAATGACTGTTTTTTCCGTTTTCCGGAAGATTCCACTATTGGAAACTGACGACAAATGGCTCAATAGGTGTGCCATGACTAGCTCTCTAATGGGTCAGAAGGAATCTGCCAAATTTGAAATGTCACAATTGGCCGCACAAACCCTCTCTCAAACACTTGTGCCCTCACTGGCTGAGCTGCGCAATCACTCCTCACTCCTCACTCCTCTCGACATGTCTCTGTGCACTGTCACTCCTCACTGTATGCCCCTGCATACTCACGTCAGCTCCTGTAGACTCATGCTGCATTGTAGATCCGGGGTGTACTGATGGATCAACCTCTATATGGAGGTCAACTGATCTCGGAACACAAATGGAAGTGTCCCCCATCAACTGGTGCTCCTCTGCTAGATCACCAATATCCTCTAACCATGTGACCGAAGGATATATCAAAGTGTCCACCAGGCTAGATGAAGTGGATCTCTGACGGATCTCCTCAAGAAGCTCATCTGATCTAGTCTCAGATTCTTGAAGGGCTGTCTGTGTGCCTCTCAAGAATCCTCGAGTGCTCTCCAACTCCTGCCCCCTCAAGGCCCTGTGATACAACTCGCCAATCCCCAGTAGGTAGTCCCTGTTTGTCAACAACTGCTGGTAGTCAGTCCTCATCATAGACACTCTCTTCCTGAGAGTGTGAAAATCATCCATGGAAAATCTTCCATCTGAACTACCCTGTGCCACTGATGCTCTCCAACAGTAATCTGCCATCATTGCATGCATGTCATTAATACGTCTAGTGGTTGCCATGATCATAGCCTGACTAACTCTCAACTGTGCTGCTAAGTGGTGTGACTCTTGATCATGGTCATGTTGAGGCGCCATCTTCGACCCCTCACTGCTAGTGTCAACTCTGGAATCCCGAAAGACACTCTCTGCATAAGATAACGTGCTCAACTGCCCACTGTCTACGGTGCTACTGGGTCTATCCATATGTAACTGCACATCATCCTCAACTGCTAGCTCTCTCTGAATCAGACTGTATTTGGTGTGAGCAGTTGTATCCTCCTATGCACTCAACCTGCTACTATCATCTGCGCCTGGATCCCATATAGATGTATCCAGACTCGTGCTATGGTCATCCTGACTGCTAAAGAGTGCATCCTCATCCATGCAATCTGATCCTGGAAGTAAGTGCTCCATCCACCTGTCAGCCTCTGCAATCTGCTCAACCAATGGAGTCTCTAATAGCTGACCTGTATGTGTGAGGTCAACTGCCGGTACGTCCTGTACCTCCTCCTGGATCTATGGGTCTACCTGTCCATGGTGTGCATTCCTCACACAAGGCTCATCAACCCTATCTGACATGCTACTGCCCTCCTCATGTGACGTGGCTATCAGGGGTGTCTAGAAGGATGACATACGTGTCACGACCATCATAGGAATCTCATCATCTCTAGGTGCTAACACGTGTGAATCCTCACTAGTGTCACCACTCTGCTGAGGCGTAAGGTCATCCATGGTATGTGACATGTCTGCTGAGACCCCAGTGCTATCGTCCTGTCCATCCAGCTGCCTATCCACTACACAAAGGTCATCATCCTCCTCAAGCGTGCAAGCATCACTAGTCTCTGTGCAAGAGTCATCATCACTATCCTCTGAGGTAGAGTCACTATCACTAGCCTCTGTGCAAGAGTCACTGTCATCATTCGACTGCTCCAAATCCTCATCATCACTATCATAGTGTACCTCAATGATATGCTTCTTACCCTTACCCCTACACCTATGATCTGGTTCCCAAGGCACCTTGCAACTGTAGCAACGTTGCGTGCTCCTAATGGGTGTGGGGTTTCTCTATGCTTCCCTCCATCTAGCTGCTCTGGCTCTGCGTCCCTCTGCTATACTGGACCAATATGTTACCTCATCTTCGCTCCAACTGGGGTTTTTCATGGATATAAACTTTTGGAGCGTTATTAGAGGCCCAAGTCTCTCACAAATTGCATGATATTCTCTTTCACAACTCACAGCTATTCCAACAAAATCTGTAGACCCCATCTTTCCTTATGGAAGATCCCTAAGGCTGGCAAGAGTCTAAGCTCTGATACCACTGTAATGATCCCAAGCCATTATGCAAGGATCATCACTGTTTTGGTGTCTTTTTAAAACTTTTTCTGAGTGAGGTATTTCGTCAAATAGTTTGTTGATCTATTTGTTTGCTTGTGTTTACTTGCTGAATGGCCTCTTGATTTCGGCCTTAGGGTTTACTGATGTGTTTATATGTGTGTATACAACAAATAACAAGAAGGGACAACCGTAGAACATAGCTCAACCATATGCAATAGGATAGACAAGCCAAAACATCTCAAACTGCTTTATTCATAAAATAAAGAAACCTGCTACAATGAAGATGCCGATCTGGAATGCTCAACAGATGGCCAAGAAGATAGATAATAGAGCTGCTACAAAATGCTCTCGACAATACAAAACAAGCCTCCAAAGGCTGGATAAGAAATGAAGACCAATGCCACGTCCAAACCCCTCAAGCTGGAAGGTGCCACGCCCTGCTGCAGTGCTGAAGCTCCTCAATATTTCGGCCCTGCTGTCAAATATGTCCAATCACCCCAAGAAAGGTGCCAACTGATAGATCGACCAACTGTAAGGACAACCCAGGTGTCCAAATCTCCAAATCCACTCTCAAACCCTGTAGATCTAAAATCCTCCACTGAATGGTGTGCCCCACTGGATGACTGAAGCCCTAGATAATTCGGCCCTGCTGAAGGAGGCCTCCAAATGCTCTGAAACTCTCCAGAAATATAGATCGAGGCACTACAAGTGACTAGGTGAAGTCTCAAGGTCAGATTTGAAGTGTAACTCCTCCAAACTGACTAGATCTGAATCTTAGAAACACCCTCTTCTTCAATTCGTCCCACTGCTCTAAGAAATAATCTGAACCATGAAACTCTCTCAGAAAGAACTAGGAATGATGGTGAAGACCCTGCAAGAAGAACCCAAGTGATGGAATCTCCAAAAACCCTGCCAATCTCCCACAACGAATCTCTATCCAAGGATGGTGCGCCCCTCTTGCTGGAAACCCTCCACTGGTGCGCCCTCTCTCTATCTGCACATGAAACTGATGTAGAATCCCCCTGCAACTGAGTATATCTGGAACTAGAATGGTGTAGGAGAGTATTGCATCTCCGAGACCAAGCTTGGGACAAGCTAGGTGGAATCTTTCACCACCGAATCGTCCTTTAGGGTTTGTTAAATCAAAACCCTCAAAACCCCCAAGAGATGGGCTCACTAGCTAGAAGCCAGAAATCAAAAGATAAACATACATGAATGATGAGTAGAGGCCCTTGCCTTCCTTTTATACTTTTTGGCTCACCTTGTCCCTCCAAAGTGACTTTCATTTTATTAATATTTAATTAATTAATTAAATCAATTTAATTAATTAATTAACCGTTTTATCTCTGAAAAGCTTCTTATCTCTCCTTGTGACTTCCCTGGCCACTGAAAGTTACTTCTAGCCATCCCATCCTGTAGTGTTTCTCCCCCCGATTCCAATGAGCTATTACACTGAGAGGTTCCTCCAAGTAATGTGCCCAAAATGACCTCTTCAGTGATTTCAATTAACTTATAGCTCAAAATAGTCAAAATCATGGAAATCGTCGGAATGCAACGAAACCAAAGCCAACCTGTGCGGAATGGCTCATAATGATGGAATATGATCATCAATGCAAGCTGGACCCCACAACGCCTCTCAAATACCCCTGTACTCGCTATAACATCCATCTGGCTACTCTGGTCATCATAAATATCTGCACTGTGAAGATGTCCCAAAGTGGGGACATTACATGGTCCATCAGTGGAATCTCCAAGGGTGGTGACTCACTCTCCTCATACTGATAGGTATGTGTAAGGTCAACTATCTCTAAGCCATACCTCTACTCCTGGGTCTGCAGATCCATATGTCCCTTATGTACAATCCCCACACAAGGCTCCTCTACCATATCAAGAATGCCACCGATATCCTCATGTGTCATGGCTAGCATAGGTGACTAAGAAGATGAAAAACGTGGCTCGCTCATCATAGGAAGCTCATCATCCTCCATACATGACTTCCTGGAAGCCATGTCTACACCCATAGGTAGGTCATCCAATCTCCTAATCTCATCATGTCTAAGTGCCAACACATATGAATCCTCACAAGTGTCACCACTATGCTGAAGTGTTGAATCCTCAACATTGCCCGACGGGGCAGATGAAGGACATGCACTGTCATCCTGTCCATCCAACTGTCCCTCAAATGTGCAAGAGTCACTAGCCTCCATCTCGGTCATCTGGTTGAGCTTGTAGTACATGTCTAGTTTTTGTACCCAAGCTCTGGCAGTGCAATTGGACGATCCATCAAAAGAAGGTATGGTGAGTTTACCAACTTTTCGGATGAAATCCATGTTATGCCCCTGTTGTTGTTGTTGTCCTCCTCTCTAAGGTTCTCTGGGATGGTTCCTGCCCTTAAGTCCACAGTACTCGACTAGTGTCATGTCATGATGGAAGTCACGACCCAACACTACATACTCCCTCCTGTACTTTGCAATGTCTTATGCTTGAGTGGGTAGCTTTTGTGTTAACGGCTGCTGTGTTGGTTGTGGTGGTGCCCTCTGAAAACTAGGGAACAATGGTTTGGGAATCCTACTCGAAGATGTGTATGTGCGAGTAGGTGTCTGGAGTCTACTGCCTGCCCCCGAGTTCCCCTGTGCTGCATGTGGGGCTGGTGTGCCCGGGGTGTCCACTATAGGTAATCTATCAGCCAACTGCGCAAAAGACTGCATCACAGTCTGCTGATTGACTACCAAATAATTGAGTACCTGCATGAAGGTTGCCTCTGGGTCCATGGGTGCCTTACCACTGCCCTCTGGCCTCTCATATTTGTCTCCCCACATCCTCTGTGCCTCACGCTCTGCCATTCTCTCGGCTTGCCTGTGTGCCTCTTCCTCTTCCTCAGAATCGGGAGGGAGAGAAGGAAAATCCGTATTCGTCACCCACATGCTCACGACCCTTTGGGTCACCCGCTGAACTCATCGAATTTAGTCACAGGCTGGCAGGACTAAAGCTCTAATACTACTGAAATATCCATGATCCAGCTGATCTGGATATCTACTGCTGAACTACGGTTTTGCCACTGAAATCTGGTACTTTGGGGGTTTCTGAATGCGTTTTGTTGACCACCTATTCAACTAGGGGGTCAACTCGATGTACCATGAAGATATGCATCATCAGATGCTACCAAGTCAGAGACTTCCTGGTTCTACAAGGCAGTTTTGGCCTTCAACACATATTTTTGTAATGGAATTTCTGCTCCCTTGCGTGGGATAATAATGTGATAGGTCTGCATGGATCATATTTAGGTCAGTTACCTTAGGACTTCATCATTAGAGGAGTCCCTTTCACTGAGTGTTTTTTTTCTTCAGGTTATTAATTTGGCCTAACCAACCTTGTTAATTTCCCTTGAGTTTTTCACTCCCACAAATAATTCCTCCAAAGTGGTGAAAGATGTTCTAATGGTTTCATCCTCTGGTAGCTAGTGTCTAGAAATGTTGTAAATGACCATGTAAGACATCTCTCAAAGTTTTGCGGAATTCCGTCGAGTCTAGATAGGGTTTTTTTTAATTTATTAAAATTGCCTATGATGAAAAATGTAAAAACTAGGTCCTTGGGATTTTTGATAGGGCTATTTGTACTCAAAACAAATGGAATGAGACCCCCTACACCCTTGGACCAAGTTTCAACTCAGTTGAACAAGTTTTGCTACGTGTTTGTCCATGAGGAGTCTTAGTTAGTCAAAAACAACAATTTAATTGCTAATCATGACATAGTGAAAATGCCATTTTTTGTAAAATTGAGCTAAATGGTTAGATTAAAGGTGGGAGATGATGACCAAACATAAGCCTATCCTATCCTAACCTTTTCCTACCCTTTATACACCCGCTAGACATAACCCTCACTTCATACAATTCACCCCCCTAGGGGAAATTGCGCCCCCCTTAATGAGAAAACATTAGAACAACAAAAAATTAGAGGTGTGGGGCCCTCTCTCCCTTGGTGCGCCCTCCTAAGCCTTCCACATCACCCATTTGACTTGGCCCACACCCTCCACCTCACTCCACCTCATTAATACACCTCCTAAACCCTAAAGTTGTGCCCCCATCCTTGAGATGCTCACTTGTGCTTGGTGGTGGACACTTGGATTTGATCCAAGAGGGGTCACTTTGCCTCTCCAAGTATAAATGAAAGCCCTCTCTCCTTCATTTCCTCACCAATTCTTATGCTATTGTTATGATACCCATTTTTCTTCTCACTCTCCTCATCTCTTCCATCTTGCTCTCATCATTCTTGCTCTCACATTTGGAGAGGAACTTGTAGCAACTAGTTGCTGCAACTTCCTAATTGCTAAAAGAAAGTGCTTTGGAGGACCTATGGTGTGTCAAAGATTTGTCTTGGTACACTTATTCATTAGAGGTGATATTGTGTTTTGTTGAAGCATTTCTCAAGATTTAGAGTAGATTTCCCAAGTAAACTAGTTTGCTTGGGTAGATTTTCAATAGTGTTGTTGTAAGTCTATGTGAGTAGAGTAGTAAATATTGCAAATTAGTTTGTTTTGTTTATCTTACTTACTCACCCTTGCTCTCATCTTGTACATTGTTTCATAAGTTGCAGGTTATCTCAAGGGTTTGCAAGGCTAGCTTTGAGTTGGAAGCTTGCCTTCATAACCTATCTTGAGCCTCCTTACTTTCTATCTCTATTTTATGTTCATATTAATTTAGAAATTTGGGTTTGCTAACATCTTAGAATAGGTCTTTTCAACTATTTTATTTGCTGAAATTTGTATGCAGAATTTTTTTGTGTAAAGACATAAATTTTCTTTGACTTTTTGTGTGTTTTGCAACATTTCCAGCAAACAATAGCTTCTTGTTTTTTGCAGATTCTCGCCAGTACAAGGGGAAGTGTTGTCCAAATTAGGCCACAAAACACTTAAGGAAGGCCTCACTTTGTTGGGTAACAATACCCATCTCTTCTCTCTCATTTTATAGCATTGTAGAAAGCCCTAGGGAGTCCCTAAGAGGCTTGCATTCTCTGTTTCTAATTTTCTGCATTTTGTATTTCAGTTTGTGCCTACATCTTGGTGTGAGCTTGGCTTAGCCAACCCCCAAAACCGTAAGGCTAGGATAGTCCTTTAAATTTCTGCAATTTTCCTTTTATTGTTTGCCCCACTTGTCATTAGGACATAGTTGTGTGGCTAATTAAATTTCTGTTTTTGTTTCATTTTATTCAACCCTCTTTGGCACAAAATAGGAAGGCTTGCCTCCACCTTGTGCCATTGTATGTGGTTTGTTTATTGTAATTTTACTTTTCAAGCATTTAAGTTTTATTGTTGCCTACACCTTGGAGTGAACTTGGCTTAGCCAACCCCCAAAATCGTATGGCTAGTTTTTAATGGTTTACTTCTAATGTGTTTCATGGCTTAAAAATTATCTAGAAGTAGAAGTAACACACATTAATGCTAGTTTAGGCCCATGGAGGCATAGTGATCCATTTTATGCTATCTCAATCTTTCATTTGCAAGTTTCCATTACATCAAGTACTTGCTTCTATTTCATAATCTTTCACACACACTTTTAGTTTCTTGCAAGTATCATGGGCATGTTATAAATGGTTTAAGGCAACTTATCTTTCATTTCTTGCAAGTTATTGTTCAAGTTCTTTTCATGCTATTTCAAGCTTTATCTTGTGGTTAAGCACTTCATTATTTGCAAGCAATTCAATTTCGTTTTTGGTTCAAGCACCTAACCTTTGGCAAGCAACATCTTGCCTAACACTACACTTACTAATTTTACCTTAGTTTCATAGGCCTAAAACTTATTAGACTTAATAGGGCACTCACCACTGACCCAACTTTGCCACTTAAACGAGGATTGAAAGGAAGCAACGAAAGGTGATAGGTCGGGGACGATCTTGTGGCACTCAACTCCTTTTCGGGAGTACTCCTTTCCTTGGGTTGACCTGTGGAGCTAAGGTGGAGCCTTGTTTGCCTCACTTCTTGAGTACCCAACAACTACTTGGTACAAGCGGGGGGAGTCTTGAGGTTGACACTTAGTTAGGATTCAATCATTAACTTAATAACTTTAACAATCCTTAATCCACTTCAACCATTGGGGCATTTACTTGGCATTTACATCTTATGGTTTACATTTAAATCTTGCAAGCTTTCATTTCCCATTTTACATTTCCATGCAAGTTTATTTGAATGTTGTGGATAATTAACTAAGTGGTCTTAGTTGTGCCCTTGCCCTTGGAGGCCTTTTTCAAGCTTTTCATTTTCTGTTTGAGTGTGGTGTTGGCATATTGGTTTGACCCCCTTGAAGTTGTGCATCCTTTGGAGGCAACCTCTTGGTTGGGTTTGTTTAATTTGTGTTGCCATTGAAAGCAGTCACATAGAGTTTGCATCCTTTGGAGACACTCTATTGTTGAGCATGCTAGCTTGATGTGTTGGTAATCTCTTCATTTCAAACATCTTCATTTCCTGCACAATCAAGTAGTTGGGTTAGTATTTGTATCTTTGTTTATAATTGTATCTTTCATGTATCGTGTGTTTAGTTGTATCTCCTAGATCTCATTTTGTAATTTAATATCTAGTTGTTATATATTTGTATCTAATCTTGTTGTAGTGTATCTAGTCCCTTTGTAATCTTTGTAATCTTGTGTAATCATTATAAAATCTATCTCCCTTAAACTCTAGTTGACGCCTTGCCCAACCTTAGGTAGTAGTCTTAGTTGTATTAGGAAAAGACTTTCTTCTCATTGTTGCACATTGCATCGCTGCCTTTGCATATAGGCTAGGTCTCTCCACCTAACCTTTAAATAATTAAAATCAACTCCTAGAAATCAATTCTTAACTTCTTCTAGTAACTAGGGTCTACCCCCCTTGGCTTCTCTAGGAGTAAGCCTAGACAGAAGAGGTTCAAGTCAAGGTGACAATGGGCTTTGAACCTAGGCATTGTGCCTCCAAGGACACACTAAGTGAGTAGGACTTCGCTCACGTTTGCAAGTGTGTATAAGGACGACAACACGTTTGAGTTACTGTGTGAACATGCTTGGTGATTGTCACATGTGTGTTCCAGTTTATTATGTGTTTTAGCAGTATAAGACAATGCATGCGAAATAAGGACAACACAACTCATTGATATATATATATATATATATATATATATATATATTGCTGAAAAACAGGAAATAGAATAATAACTGGAAGCAGATATGATAATCGTCAATTAGATCTCATAGATCGTCACTGGAATACAAAATAATGGATAAGAAATACCCGTGATCAAAAGAATGGGTGTTGGTCTGTGCATGCACAGATAGATCAACAAAACGCAGTCTGGTAGCTCACGGTAACTGTTGTAGAATCCGGAAAACTCGCCATGATGGTGATACTCGTCAGAATGAGCTGGAAACTGTCTCAAAATATGCGCCCTGGCCTCTAAACTGATCCTGATGACTGTCGGACTAAAGATTTGACCTCTGGAGCTTCGGATGTCACCCCCTGGGGGTTTGCGCACCTCCTGGGCTCAATGAGTGTGCCCTAGTGATTCCACCGGCGGAATCTGACGATGTATATCTCAAAACAATCGTCTTGATCTCCTCTGTAATGGGTCGGGAGGTGTTGACCGCTGGGTTAGCACAGAGGTCAACTCATTTCATGAAGACTATCTATGTTGAAGACAACAGGGTTCTACTGGGTGTTTTTGAACACCAGCACTTATTTTTATGTAAACGGGATCTCCGCACCCCTGCGAGGGTAGCATTATAAT
>JASDQU010440056.1:71545-81753 GCA_032191745.1 Picea mariana | reverse complement strand
CAACATTATGTATATGAGCTAAATTGGAATATTTATTGCATTAATGATATGATACATGGTTGAATTGTGAACTTTGAATGCTAATTTACTTTTAATGCTTTATTGGAGAAGTGAAATAAGTCTTTGCTTTGTTTAAGCCATCATTGACTTCGTCAATAATAGCATTAATCCATTGCTCATATATTTATTGGAGATAATCATCGATTTTATGAAGTACTAATCCACTGCAAGCACGTTCTAGTCTTCTTTGTTTTGTCTCGCAAACAGGTGCATCGTCAGTGGTCTCATCTTCCTGATTATCTCTCTTGGGCAGCAATCTGTGGAAGGGGTTCTCCTTGATTTGGCCTTTATCCTTTAGCCTTCCTTTGACCAGATTGCCTTAGGGACGTCTCCCTTGGACTTGCCCTCCTGAATAGAAAGAGCTCCCCATTGAGGTGACAGTGGGTGGGGAAGCTCCTGTTATGCCGGTTTCAAGCCCTTGGACCCTTCCTACAAACCGTGCGATAACAGGACCCAAGGGGGTCTTGCCTTCCCACATGATGTTGGTCCCTAAAGGCCCTTGACGTCATTATTTACAGCCTTGATGTCACCCAGTTGAGGCCCCCAGCTTGAGGACGACATTGGTTGGCACGTGTGGTAGTTCCAGAGGGGTTTTGAGCTCCAACGTTCCACTTGGAGGGCCAACGTTCTAGCAAGGAAGCTAACGCCACCCTAGGAGGGGCATGATGTCACCCTAAAAAGCTTAGATTAGGGTTTTATTTGACAAATTTATGTAAAATTGGATTTTCTCATGTAAACTGGCCATGTCGGCCTTTTTGACCTAATTTTGTAATTAAAGATCATTTTCATTGTATAAATAGGGGATTTATCCCTTGTATTTTTTCATCATTCTTTCATTCACTAAGTGAGGTCTGAAATTCGGCTCCTTTAAGGTTCTTTGGCTGAAATTAAGTGGTGCGCAATTCTTGGAGGAGGCTTATATTGGTGTTTTTGGCATTTTTCTTGGTGGAAAGTTTTCAACTAGGCTAATTGCTAGATTATTCTTGGTGAATGTAAGTGAATTTCTGCAATTCTTTTTTACTTTGAATGGTTATAGTACATTTACTTTGCATTTTACTAAGATTATGAAATTGCTAGCTTAAAACCCTAGGAGATCAAGCACATGTTATTGTCTTTGTCTTAATAGCTTTTCACCTACTAGATTGTGCTAGAAACCCTACCTTTTGAAGCATTGTGCTAGAGCCCTACCATTGTAGCACTCTAGCATCATTTGCTTCATCAAACCATTATTTACTTCAAGCTTGAGCTAAAAGAAGAAGGAAAAATGCTAGGGCCTAGGGCTACCTACTTCCTAGTAGTTGTTTTCCTTCTAGGGTTTGTTGATTGAGGCCTTGGATTACCAACACCTCAACCATCCTCCCTCTTGTCCTTAGCTCACACACTATCATTTATTTTCTTCAAGATTGTTGCTGCAAAAAGTGACTCCATTAGCCCTAAAGACACTGATCTAGATCTTATATTTGATTGATTGATGAGAACAACCCTTAAATATTATACCTCAAGCTATTTACTAACACTTCCTAACCGTAGATTAGACTAATTCACTAACCTTCTTGCTGCTGTTACAAAATTAAGCTACAGCCAATTATTACAGCAGTAAAAGGCTCTTAAAAGCAATTGCAAAAGTTGATTTTTACATTGCCTAATTATTTTCTGACAAGTGCTAGTATATTGCTATTGTTAGGTCATCATTTTCGGTCATTTTGAAGCTAATTCAAGGCATTGATCATGAAGCCATTATCATATATACATTGCTTTTATAGATTTCTGTTTGCTTCATCTCAAATCAACTTCTTGCTTTCATTGACAAAGTCCAAGGTTTTATGAAGCACTAACATCAAATTGTACTTGCAAAGATAGTGTTTTCTTGTTGCTTTGTTCTGGGCAGGTACACTTAAGCATATCATTGCTTCATTTGTTAAAACTTTGGGACTTTCTGATCGGTGTCACTTGTAAGAGGGGTTATCTTTTCTTTATACTTCAACCTTTGCCTTCTCAAACCCCCAGGTTACCGGGGACGTCTCCCCTATGCTATCATCCCTAAATAGAAAGAGGTGTCTTATTAAGGTGACAGTGATAAGACAACCTCCTGTTACGCCAATTTTCCCTCCTTTAGCCTTTCCCTTTGGGACAAGTACAAATTGTGCGATAATAGGACTAATCCCACCACCAATCTTGGTTGTGTAGTTAGTAAACATTGCATTGAATCTAGTGTTAGACATTGTTTGCTTGGGACTAAAAGTAGGCAATTATTCTTAAGTAGCTATGCACTCCCAAGCTTGGTTGAAGCAATGCTATGTTTATAACTTTATCCTTCCTGTACAAATTATTTTATTGTATGTGCATTATCTGTTTCTCTAGATTACTTTAAACCATTTCTTTGTGAGGAATACTCTTCTTAGCAGTCCCCGTGCAAACGCCTTATCCTATTCTCCTTTTTGTAATCTACAAGCAAGGTAATGAGATAACTTATAAAATAATGAAATGATAGCTGATAACGGGTCTTGTGAGCCTGGAACATCACCAACGGTTTCCAGTCAGTTGCGCAAGTCTTTTGTTATCACAAACCTCCTGCCTGTCACTTATTGCCTTGATCTCTCCCATAGGCCTTCAGACTGATTTCTGAAAATACAAGGAAGCATTTTTTCTGATATGTCATTATATTTCTCCTTGGATGCCTAAGATTCCATGATTGAAACATGCATAATTTTTTAATATCTGAGTTTTGCACTTCTAGGGAGTAGCTGCAAGTGACATAGAATGGAGCTCACTGTTACAAGCAAACATTAAAGCTGTTCCTCAAAGCATACCCATTATTTGTTTATCTTTTGTATACCAGGTAAGATGTTCATCAAAGTATACCCTTATTATTATTATTATTTATTCAATTAGTTGAGATAAACTAATTATTCACTTTCTTTGTGTTAAAGAACGTGGTGCCAGTTCTCTGTACGAATCTTGAGGGCAGTCTGCCAAAAGTAAGGTGATAAACATAACCATGAAAGTCCATCATTATTTAGTCCACCTCTTTTTTATGTAATAGATACGAAGTTGGGTTATAGAATGATTGTCTAATTTATACAGGGAATCAAGAAGGACATGATCAATGATATGTGGTCAAAACCATCACAAATTAACATTGACAGTGAATTTTGTTTTCAAAATAATGGAAACATCTGTTTCAAGGTTTCATACTAAATGAATACATATTTTCATAAAACACATGAAATGCTCAAGATTGACTACAAACATGTTTGTAAAAATCAATATGTAGAAATAAAATCAAGTCCTAATTTTTCTAGTAATTTGATATCTTTTACATCCTTTGGATTCTGGATAAGACATCTCTTATTGAGCTGATTCTGTTCAGGGGAAAATTATTTTGATCTATTGAGTTATATTGTCATCAAGCTGTGCATCTTGAAGTGATAAAGGCATCAAAGATACAGTCTACATGCCCATTTAAGTCTTCAATCTCTTAATCACCGAGATAATAAAAGTAAAAAATCCCCATTTCAAGTTTTAGTTAGAGTGTAGAACTTTTTCCTATTTATATTTCTTATACTTCAATGTTTCGAATGAAAAACAGGGAAACTGTTCTTGGTAGCTTCTGCAATGACTTCAGAAGAAGTAAACTGTCTTTTC
Source organism: Picea mariana (assembly GCA_032191745.1). Lineage (NCBI taxonomy): Eukaryota > Viridiplantae > Streptophyta > Pinopsida > Pinales > Pinaceae > Picea > Picea mariana. The sequence goes on along the minus strand of JASDQU010440056.1, from coordinate 78,048 downwards.
TGAAGAGTATAACTGATAAAAATGTGTCTTTGTGTTCTTTCCATATGTTACTGTTACCTAAAAACAAAGGTTTATCTAAGCTGATTGCTTAATATCCATATTAGTCTGGATACTAGAGTGTCTAATATTGTTCCATACATATTATAATTCCCTCTCATTTCTCCATTTCTAGGTTATATAGCCAATACTGAGGCTGCACTTTTGACTACCAAATTTATTTCAGAAATCTGTTATCCTAATTATCCATTACAATGTTACCTCCTGAAATATTGTAGCATTGTGATGCAGGAGCATCATTGGGTAGTTAATAATCCTGCGTCACCTAAAAAGTTTTGAATTCCGTTTTGTCATTTTGTTCATTTCTAGTAGTAGTTCCTAGTATTTAACAAATGGAAAAGGTACAACAATTCAAAAATTGAGTTATAAATCCAAGGTGGTGTTAGTTAGATTCCACATGGAAGCCAACGGTTAGTGATGATGTGGACCCAATGGACATGGTCAGTTATAAGTGAATTCCAAGAGATTCAAGGCCTGTAAAAGGACAATTTGAATTCATTTGAAGTATGCTCGGAGTAGATCAATAGTTAGGAGCTTGAGATAACTTAGAAGCTTTGATAACTCGATAGCATGGGGAGTATTACCTCTCAAACCTGCACTTTAAGTGGTAAATCCCTAAAACACAAGTGAAACATTAGGGGAACTAAGAGGGGTTGTCCATTGTCACCACAACAACGCCTTCTCTCACTTTAGGCCAGCGTTCATTCGACACAAGGGGGTTGTCCCCAAGTATAGTATAAGATAAGCTTTAGAAATAAAATGAGATGGAGGACCGAGACTAGTGGCTACTCAATTAGCGCAAATGGATTTAAGAAGCAACTTCACATTAGCTTAACAGTTTATGTAAGTGGGAAAGTTTAAGTATGGGAGGACCATCATCAGACCCTATTAGGTGTGCCAACCAAAGAAGGAAAGAAAACACCCAAGTAGAGGGATACGTCCCGAGGGAAGCAGGAAAGGAAAGATCCCTTCAAGAGTAAGTGTGATAGTGAAATGTGATGGGCTTACTTCATGGCTTATGGAATCATTTGGTCCATCCCTATGAGCGCCTTTGTAGAGAGTGCGCTTGCTCTTGAGTTACCTCTTTCTAGGCGCTAGGTTTTTCCAACCCCTTAATCTGCCTTTTATCTTGTCCTCTTATTAATTTGCAAGTCCCCTTTATAAGGTTTCAAGAATTAGCATTCCTTGCTTTGGGATTGGGGAAAACGAAAAAAGGGTAGAGCTCAAGTATGGATTGGATTTGAAAAGTTCTTGTTATCCCATTTCTTTCTTTCTTTCATACTATTCTTTCTTTATCATTTTTACTAGCAACTGCAATCAACCTCTGGGCCTTTAGCCCCTCTTCTCATGAGAGAATGAACCATGAGCCATTACCGATGTTTAGTACACTATGATAGACTCCAGGATGGTAAGTGTTAAGTATGGCAGGGAAATGGAATGTTACCCTTGTGAAGGCCCCCTACTAATACTTGTTTTCCTTGGGTGGTGGACAACATGGGACTAGAGTGCAAAAGATAGCCACCAAGATGAAACAAGAAAAAAACATAACTTCTTGAGCTCATGATTCATTATCCTACTTCAACCAATGATCCTCATTCACATGCCTAGTATATTAAGCAAAACACTTCATATGACAAAAGGACTAATGTACCTCATGATGACGCTGGGTGACCATCTCCTAAAGACTATGTTGATTGGATGTGATAAGCTTTACTAATCAAAAGTGAAAGAGGCATCTGAGAGGGGTTGTTGGGATGCCATGAGTGGACATGTTGATCATCATGATTGTCGACATCATTGTCTTCATTGTGGGCCATGAGACATGATCTCTTCTAGTTACCCCTAGGCATGGGGGGGGGGTAAAAAATCCATTGAGGGACAACGAGTCACGTGGAAGGAGAGATCAAGGCGCTAGACCTCATCTCATCCTTTGTCGGTATTAGGTGTTAATCGAATCAAAGTGATGGATAAACCCTTATTGGGGGTTCCTTCAGTAGGGATACGATTTCATTCGGTGCTGTAATTGACCCAGTGGTTGGAGACTTCTCCATTGAGGGATGTTTCCTGGTGGAATCTAGAGGCTGTACCATGATTCTTGACTAGATCAGGGTGTGATCGTCGGCTAGACGCCAATCCCCATTCGATCCAAATTGCATAGCTGACAAAGAGAGGGTTGTGATCTTGATCCAAAGCCTTGGAAAGGTAAAAACAAGGACAAAGTAAGTCACATTACAACAACCATCCTTTCCAAAAAATCAGTCAATTTCCTCTTACTTTCTTTTTTTCATAAAAATAAAAATACAAAAATATTTTTCTAGCTTGTACCAAAATTTTATGTTTAAGAGCTAATTGATCCTTGGTTTTTAAACTTTAGATTCATCTTTATCCAAGGAAAATATTTCCCCTCCGTTGTTTGCATTTAAAATCATATTTCACGAGAATATTGTAAGGTATTTTGTAGATATGCAGTTTATTACAACAAATCTATCCACATATCCGACAAAAAACTTCATTCAAGGGGTTTGAACAAATCTAAAAAGAGTAGGACAGAAATATCTTTGTCCACTTTTAGCCACTTATCAAAGGGTAGTTCAAGAAATTCTTCTCATATTTGGTAAGGGCACTTGTCACTCATCTTTTGGTGTTATAATAGATAAATATTTAGAGATTTGAGTGGTTTTAGCCTGTTGGTCTACGTTTTTCTACAGCTTGTTTATTATTCCAAATCAGTGAAATCCATAATTAACTCGTACCTTCACCATAGACATCACATTTAGGAAATGGTCTACTTATATTTGGTGAAGTTGTGTGTGTTTAGATTAGGGAAGGATCCTATAGCCTTTAGTAGGAGTTGGCTTAAAGACTGGGAATTTGTGCCGAGATGACAATGGACACTTATCCTGTGTGGTACCACCTTATCACCTCGTAAGGATCTTATCAAGACCGCTAAATTGGGTGGTAATAGGCCTCAAGGCTAGTAGTCTATTGTCTAATCAAGACAAACCATGAAACCTAAGTTGCAGGAAACGGACCCTAGGTGTCATACCAGTACCAGAAACTCCACGAAACGCCGAAACATGTCTCAAACTCCTTGAAAACACCGCTAACCATATTGTACGACGTTTCCCAGTTTGGAAACGTTGCATGGTATGGTTGGCGGCATTTCCAAGGCGTTTCGGCCGATATGGTAGCCATTTTGGCATAATTGTTTGGGTTTTTGGGCTCGTCTAAGCGACCAAGAGGGTCGTGGGCCCCTTAGGTGGCAAAAAATTCACTCATTAGCCACTAATAAACATTTTAAATATGTTCAAATATCATCACCATTTCACCCACCCTAGTAATTAATGGTAATATTAAATTCTTAAAGTAAAAGTGACATTCTCCTTTATCTTTCATTTTCATCCTTTTACTTAAATTTTTAGCATTACTATTAATTGTTTTAGGATGTTTGAGAGTGGTTCCAACCTGTTAGCACACCTTTGGACCCTTAAATCATATATGCAATTAAGAAAAATCAGCGGTAAAAGGATGCTAATTCTAGGAGAGAATACCCCAATTGTCACCAACAAACCTCCTCTCCGTTTAGGTTGGTGCGTGCCAACCTTAGGGGGGTGTCCCTAGTCTTTCTTTCTGTCATATACCTCGTAAATATGCAATTAAATAAACCAAAAACAACAGCAAGAAAGATGGACTTTGGCCAACGATTAAACTACCAAAGGATATGTAACACTGTGTAAATTTTAATTGGACGAAAACTTTGCAGCAAAAGTATTTCAATGAAAGAAAAGATAAGGGAAGATGCGCTATTATAAGGCTGAAAACACCACAATAATAGGATGAAAGCAACTAATCATGCATAAAAATAAAATACTATACTGACAAGATTCAACAGTTTGACACCAACACACCAAATCTTTATTATTTCTCTTGCCAAAGGGCTATTTGCACCACTAAACAAAAGTACATAACCGGTAGAGTATTGCTCTTTAATCAAAGACTAGAAGCTAGAATAATGAGAAGAATAACGAGAGAGAATATTGTTGCTGCTTAGAAAAATCGACCTTGAACAACGAGGAGGAGCCTCATTATATAGGAGAGTGAGGGCACCACATGTGTAATAAAAATAGGAGGGCGCATGAGACTAGAATAAGATAGTGCACATGAGTATAAAGAGGGAGTTGAGATTGTAATGCCCCTTTCCCAGTGATGACTCTAGGAGGGGCGACTCAGTAGCATATACTGATTCTCGTAGATTATAGTCGGGAGAAAAAGGGAATAAAAGAATTATTTAGTGTCATTTACCAGAAAAGCCCAAGTTGAAAGTGACATTAAGTAATAAAGTGGAAAAAGGTGATTAAGTGACTTAACAGAATAATTAAAGATAAAACTTAGGAAAAGTCACTTAATTAATTAAAGTGAATGTGGAATTCGATGAGAAAAAGGAGAAAAAAGTGTTTTTAGTGACTTAAATGATTATTAGGATAAAATTTAGAAAAAGTCACTTAATTAATCAAAGTGAATGTGAAATTAGAAGCGAAAAAGTGTTTTAAGTGACTTAAGTGATTATTAAGTCAAAACTTAAGGAAAAATAACTTAATTAGTAAAGTGAACGAAAAATTAGATGAGGAGGGGAGTATAAAGGAGAAAAGACGATCTAATTTACTATTATGCATGAGTTGAGTTGATAATTAAACCTTCAGAGGAGAAGTCAGACAATTTTCTTCATGTTTTGTGGATTTCTAGAGGAAACCACCACCATTGATAGATTTCGGTGTTGATAGACACACCTTAGTCCATCGAAAGAATCACCCAAATTCTTCATCAGGCTTCAGAGTACAGGATTGGATTCTTCCTTAAGGATTCGCTTCATTTAAAGGTTCAGGTTGAGGTAGATTCAGATCAGAGATATAGCATGGATTTATCTTGGCAGTGTATTCTGGAGTGCATGCAACGTATCTTTCTTGTATGCAACAGATTCGAGCTTATTGCAGTAGATCCGAGCTATATCCTTCTTGCAGTAGATTCGAGCTATATTCTGGAGAGGGTCAGAGTTTAACTACGAAGGAGATGGTTGAGCACCTTCTTTGTGGACCAGCCCATGAGGAAGCATATACGTCCATGGATTGGGTAGATAGGTACATGATGGACATGGACACACTCTGGGGTACAGGTGTAGTCATCATCAGTAGAGTGTTGGATTCAGTAGCACATACAAGGCACCGGACATTACAGGAGGACACAGGAGTATGTCACAGTATACGGGATTATACATTGGCACATGGTGGTGCACAGTAGAGTTTTGGAGCGTTTCCTCTAGGGAGACCTCCTTGCAAATATCAATGTATTGAGAGTACAAGGATTGTGCATTTTCTTGTTTACACCACCTTATTTTGAAAGCTTTTTCTAGTTCTTCAGGAGTTTTTATGCTTCCTTTTGGGTAAGATTCAATCCAGGTTTTGGCCTCCCTAGTGAGAGAGCTTGCAAAGAGTCTCATAAAGATGTCAGGGTGCTCTTGACCGTTTTGATGAAACTCAAAAATTTCACAAAAATGGGTCCCATGTGAGTTACCGGAGGATATTCCTTTTCCCGAAAAAGTTGGTATCCATGAGTCGACCCCTTTGGGTAGGTCATGTAACCCCCCTTGGATGTTAGCTAGGTCAAAAGAACCAAAGAATTTTTTGGGAGATCATCTGAGAGAACTCATAGAAGTAACAGGGTTTGTAGGGGTAATGGAAACCGAAGAAGAAAGAGGTAAGTAATGACGCCCGCTACGGGTCGTCATTTGTGGAGTCACCAGATAATTTGCTTGAAACTATCAAAAAGAAAAGGGAAAACACCCTAAGTGGAGTCGCCAGGTAAGCTTGTAAAATAGAAACTCTAGAGGCAAGGCTTACCGAAAAGTGTCTTCTTGAGGAGAATTGACTCAGTGTTCCCTGACAACGACACCAAAATGTTATCGCACAGTTTGTAGTTGAGATAATAGATGGATGAAAGGAGGTCAAACCGGCGTAACTGAACCAATCCCACCACTGTCACCTCAATGGGAAGTCTCTTTCTGTTTAGGGAGGTAAGGCCCAGGGGAGACGTCCTCGGTGACCTGGGGTTTTGAGAAGGCAAAAGGCTTAAGAGCTAAAAGATAATTTCCCCCTCACAAGTCATCACTGAGCAGAAAGTCTGACTTATAGCCAATAAAGATAAAAGATAGTAGTAACCAAGGAGTGTACCTGCCCGAGACAAAGCAACAAGGAAACTATGCATATGCAAGATCACTTGCTTGGTTAGTACTTCATATAATCTGTAATGTCCCCACTTTGGGACATCATCACAGTGTAGAGATTTATGATGACCAGAGTAGCCAGATGGATGTTATAGCGAGTACAGGGGTATTTGAGAGGCATTGTGGGGTCCATATTGCATTGATCATCATATTACATAATTATGAGCCA
>JASDQU010440056.1:57375-71067 GCA_032191745.1 Picea mariana | reverse complement strand
TTCGAGCTAGTGAGCCCAACATTGGGGGTTTTGAGGGTTTTGACTTAACAAACCCTAGAGGACAATTTGGTGGTGAAAGATTCCACCTAGCTTGTCCCAAGCTTGGTCTCGGAGATGCAATACTCTCCCACACCATTCTAGTCAGATCTACATCAGTGCAGGAGGTTCTACACAGAGATAGGCACAGGAAGAGGAGGAGGGCGCACCATTGGGGGTTTCCAACAAAGGGGGCGCACCATCTTTGGAGAGAGATTCGCTGTAGGAGATTGGCAGGGCCGTTGAAGATTCTATCACTTGGGTTTTCATTACAGGGCCTTGGACATCAGATCTAGTGCTTTATGAGATAGTTTTATGGCTCAGATTATTTCTTGAGCAGTGGGGCGAATTGAAGAGAAGGAGGACGTTTTTGAGATCCAAATCTAGTCTGTTTGGAGGGGTTACACTTCAGATCTGACCCTGAGACTTCACCCAGTGACTTGCAATGTCCCGATCTATATTTTTGGAGAGTTTCAGAGCATTTGGAGGCCTCCTTCAGCAAGGCCGAATTATCTAGGGCTTCAGTCATCCAGTGGGGCGCACATTCAGTGGGGGATTTCAGATCTACAGAGATTGAGAGGGATCTTGGAGATTCGGACACCTGGGTTGTTCTTACCATCACCCGATCTATCAGTTGGCATATTTCTTAGGGTGATTGGACACTTTTGGCAGCAGGGCCGAGTTATTGAGGGTTTCAGCCTTCTATTGGAGTGTGGCATTCTTCAGCTGAAGAGTTTGGCATTCAGATCTGCTTGTATTGATCTTCATTTTTTATTCAACCTTTGGAGGCATATTTTGTATTAGCAGGAGCATTTTGTAGTAGCTCTTATCTATTGTCTATCTTCTTGGCCATCTGTTGAGCATTCCAGATCGACATTTTCATTGTAGCAGGTTTCTCTATTTTATGAATAAAGAAGATTTGAGATGTTTTGGCTTGTCTATCTTATTGCATATGGTTGAGGTATGTTCCATGGTTATCTCTTTCTGTTATTTTCTGCATACACACATATAAACACATCTAAACAAATAGATCAACAAACTGTTTGACGAAATACCACAACTAGAAAAGGTTTTTAAAAGACACCAAAACAGTGATGATCCTTGCATAATGGCTTGGGATCATTACAGTGGTATCAAAGCTTAAATCCTGCAAACCTGAGGGGTCTTTATGGATAGTTGGAAGGACATGGATAGGATATCCTTTGAGATATCATGTTTGGAGATCACGTATGACAACCTTAGCAAGGAAATTAAGGCTATAATAACCTTCCCACAATATGCAGCCTATAGAAATCCCCATTGGAGAAAATGGGATATTTTAGAGGGGATCATCATAGCAGATAAAAAGAGAAAAGAAGCAGCTAGATGGTGGGAAGAACAGAGAAATCCCACGCCTAATAGGAGCACACAACCTTGCCACAGTTGCAAGGGGCTGTGGGAACCAGATCATAGGTGCAGGGGTAAGGATCAAGAGCTCATTATTGAGGCGTGTCATGACAGTGATGATGAGGTGTGTGTGGATGGAGTGATAGAGATTGATTCAGAGCAGTCGGATGATGACAGTGACTCATGCACAGATGCTAGTGATAGTGACTCTACCTCATAGGATAGTGATGATGACTCTTGCACAGAGGCTAGTGATGCTTGCACGCTTGAGGAGGATGATGACCCTTGTGTAGTGGATAGGCAGCTGGATGGACAGGACAATAGCACCAGTGTCTCAGCAGACATATCACATACCATTGATGACCTTACGCCTCAGCAGTGTGGTGACACTAGTGAGGAGTCACACGTGTTAGCACCTAGAGATGATGAGCTTACTATGGGGGCCGTGACACATTTGTCACCTGTTCAAACACCCATGATAGCCACGTCACATGAGGAGATCAGTGGCATGATAGGTATGATGGATGAGCTTAGTGTGAGGTAGGCACACCATGGACAGGTAGACCCATAGGTCCAGGAGGAGGTACAGGACGCACAGGCAGTTGACCTCACACATACAGGTCAGCTAGAGGAGATGGAGTCACAACTATTGGAGACCTCAGTGATCGAGCAATAGAGTTAGAAGATTAGTCTAGGCTAGGGTTAGAAAGGTTAGTAAAATATTGCTCAAAGTGTTTAGAAGTTGTTTGTGATCAAAGTACTCAATACACAAGGCCTTAGATCAGTGTGTTGCTAGGGTATATGGAGTCAAAAGAGGCCGCAAAGGTTGAAGGACTGAAATGATAATAAAAGACCAAAGACAAGAGGGTTAAATGTTGAGGTGTTGTTAAAGCAAGGCCTCAACAATGAAACCCTAGGGGAGAGAGGCTCACTAAGGTGTAGAAACCCTAGGCCTTAGTGCTCTCTCCTCCTTCTTTAGCTCAATGGAAATAATAAAAACGGTTAGCTTGAATAATGATTGATAAGGTCCAAGACAAGAGAGTTTGCAAGTGATGTGTTGCTAAAGAAAGGCTTCACTAGATAAACCCTAGGGAAAAACGGCTCACCAAGGTGTAGAAACCCTAGGCCTTGGTGCATTTTTCTCCTTCTTAGCTCAACTACAAGGATAAAAACAGCTAGGCTAGAAGAAAAGGATAGAGTGCTTCTATGGAAAGGCTCAATCTCACTTCAACAAATCAAATGGCTCAAAATCTTAGTGCGGACATGAGACAAGGACATTAACTAGTGCTTGTCACCTATGGTTTGATTCAGCAAATTATAATAATAAATGCAAGTAAAATAAACCATAACCATTCAATCAAGAAGTGTTGCAGAAATTCACTTACATAAAACAAGAAATCATATAGCAAAACCCTGGTTGTAATACCTTCTGTTAGCAACAATTCGTGTCTTGGGCATAAGAGTATCCAGGTCTGCAGGCTGCATGACAAGCCCCCAAGCGTAGCACAGAAAAAATCTCGTTTCTGGCTACCAATCAAGTGAGCGAGCGAAGTTATGTTATCAACGACCAAGATCCATCTATAGAGCAGATTGACGATTGGCGGGTAATCGCGGTTAGCAGAGTTGCGCCAAGATTAGCGCAATGGATAGCGCTTATATATCACCAACAAGATCTCAGTCGTCCATTCCGGAGGAGCACGTGGTGCGTGATTAGGCTCTATCGCCTCTTCGTGCATCACGACTTTGAAGAACAAGGATCAACCTCCTCCCAGCCGCGAGACGTGAAGTGCCGAAGGCGTCTAGGATTTGGGCCCACAGTCTCGTCGAAATAATCCAGGCCATCCGATCAAACAGGGACACGTGGTGTGCGATTAGGCTCTATCGCCTCTTCGCGCATCGCGACTTTGAAGAGCGAGGATCAACCTCCTCCCAGCCGCGAGACGCGAAGTGCCGAAGGCGTCCAAGATTTAGGCCCATAGTATCGCCGAATGTGATCCGGGCTGTCCGATCAAACAGGGACACGTGGTGCGCGATTAGACTCTATCGCCTCTTCGCGCATCGCGACTTTGAAGAGCAAGGATCAGCCTCCTCACAGCTGTGAGACGCGATGTGCCGAAAGCGCTCAGGAGTTGGGCCCACGGTCTTGGCGCTTGGTCACAGAGCAACATGCTTGGGGAAAAGGCGCTAGCGTGCACCATATGATAAGACAGGTCCCAAAACGTCGACATCATCGGGACCGTCCATCCAAACGGATGCGTGGCGCCCGATCAGGCCATGTCGACATTTCGCCCATCGTGACTTTGAAGAGCGAGGATCAGCCTCCTCACAACGGCGAGATGCGAAGTGCCGAAGGCGTCCGGGATTTGGGCCCACAATATCGCCGGATATGATCCGGGCCGTCCAATCAAACAGGGGCATGTGGTGCGCGATTAGGCTCTATCGCCACTTCGCCCATCGCGACTTTGAAGAGCAAGGATCAGCTCCTTCCTATCCACGAACCCCGAAACGTCGAAAGCGCCTTTGAGGATAAGCGCATGGTCACGGCCCATGGTCACTCGGGGAAATAGAAAGAGTTGTGCAAAAGGGCCAAAAGCGTCGAGTTTAGCTGTAGAAGGGACCGCCGTGATCTCCAGGTGCCAGTCTGACTTGGTCTCAATCCTGTTTCCTGCTAGGAGCAAATGAAGGTGGGAGGAGGTGGTTGAAACCTCTCCTCACTCATTAATTGTAAGGTATGGAGGATCCGGCAGACAGTCTGCCCGAGACGGTCTTGTGTGCTAGTTTTTCTCAAAGAAGCCATGCCGAGTCCTCGACTAACCAGAGAAGTCTGCACACACTAACTTAGCATTTAATGGCTCAGCTACCCCCTTGCAAGAGCCATGCACAGTTAAGGTGGCGTCTGACGAAGGATTTCCATCCGAGTTTGACTGAAGGGACACCACGCCTTGGAGGTCCGAGCACGCCTCTGTTGGGCAAATTTTTTTGAGTATATGTACTCAGTTTTTGTATTTTTGAACGCATCGATCATTGAGCTAGGCTCCCGATTTGTAAATTTTTGATGAAGCACTGGTTGCTCTGGTTATGTATTTGACACTTGAGACTTCTTGCCTTATGAATGTTAGCCTCTTTCCATCTCTCTGTGTACACTGTGTTAGAACAGCTCGGAATTGGAGGATCCAATCGAGTTGCACTATTATAGGATGATGTATGTTGGATCACTGTAATAGTTGTATAGTTTCTAATCAGTTCTTGTATTTTCTCAACGCTAAATGATTTGGAATTGGAAGACCCAGTGAAGTCACCCTTCAGTTTCCCGAAACTCTGAACCAAGAGGATCTTGTATTCTGAGTTTTTCCTCCTCAAGCTGCTGAAAGGCCTGACGCCCCAAGCAGTCTTGCTCACTCATCTCACTAAGTCTTCCATCTGCTCATTTTATAATCAACTCACTGACGGAAGTTAGATCAATACCTCCTTTGTTTTTCTACATACCAAGCCCGATTTTCTGAGTTAGAGCGATATCTTCTTGAGTCTCTATCCATTCGATCACCCCTTTAAAACAAATCGTGACATAAACTGATGGGTGTCGGGCTCTGCTCCTGCTTCAATCCAGGAGTGACTTCCAACGCCAACACCTTCCACCAAGAGAAATGCCAAAAATGCCAAGAAACGTTTTCCTTCAACAAGTGCGCCTCACCATTTCAGCCAAAATGTGATGTCCCGTTCCCAAGAGTAGGCCAGCAGGGAGTGACTTAGTAGTCTATGTGTTCTCGTAGATTATAGTCAGGGACAAACATGGAACAAAAGGGAGAAATAAGGGTGATTTGGTGGCTAAACGATGAATTAAGCCAAAAAAGGATAGGAAAAGTCACTTAAGCCTAAGTCAACGAAGAATTAGAACGAAAAGGTGCTAAAGGGGGACTTAATTAATTAATTATTCACCTTAGGAGGAAAAGTGCCTAGCTTAAGTGAGGTCAATGGTGAATTAGATCAGGATGAGTATAAAGGGAGGAATTCGACCTAATTCCTCATTATGCATTGTTATGATTTGATGTTGAGAGTTCCCAAAGGAGGAAGAGATTCGGCTTCTACTGTTTTGTGGATTTATGGAGAAAACCACCACCATTGATTGGTTTCGGTGTTGAGAGACACACCCTAGCCCATCAGAGATACCATCCAGGTATTTCACCGTGCTATTCAGGAGTATCCAGTTATCAGTGTTGCGCAACTCGGCGAGTGGGGGCGCAAGTCAGATAGAGGGTTTGTGTAGCTGCACTAGATCAGAGCTCGGATTGCAGTTTCCTTCCGACCAGTTGAGATCCAGCCAGGGCGCATAGATTGAACCACTTTCCATTAGATTCAGACGGTGGAATCCTTCATAGCGCATCATTCAACCATTTAGGGCATAACTCTTTTGGAAGGACAGTTGGGGTTATAGACAGAGCATCAGAGCAGATCTGGGGAAACGCTTCCAACCCAGTTCCGCATTTAGTGAGGCAGTCGTTTTGAGTCCTATAGCAAGCGATTCCGTTGGTGGAATCATTTGGGGCACATCTAGAGAGCCAGGAGGTGCGCAAACCCCTAGGGGACGAGATTTGGAGCATTAGAGGCCAGATATGTCATCCAACAGTCACCAGTATCATTCTAGAGGCCAAGGAGCTTCTATTAGGACAGTTTCTGGCTCATTCCGATGGGTATAACCTTCCAGACAAGTTTTCCAGTTTGTAGCGGTTACCGTGCTTCTCCGGAACTGCCGATTTTGCCAATCTATCCGTGCATGCATCAGATCTGCCTTCATCTTCTGATCACGGGTATTTTATGTTATTTGCTTGTATTCCAGTGACGATCCATTAGATCTAACTAAAGACTATCTTCTATATTTCCAGTATTTCATTGTATTTCCATGCTTGAATCTCATAATACATATTATTCGGCAGTTGATGTTCCTTGTTTCTACATGCATCACATATATACTGTTTAAACCATAACATATAACATGCACATGCAACAACCACAAAACATCTCAAGCACATAACTAAAACGCATCCAGAAAGCCCCAGAGTATCAGATCTGAAGATAAAACGCATTCAGAAACCCCCAGTGTATCATCTCTCTGAGACAGAACACTAGATCCGTAGTAGATATCCTGATCAACGGGATCAGGGATATTTCAGTGGTATTAGAGCTTTAGTCCTGCCATCTTGTGACTAAAGACGATGAGTACAACATAAGACCCAGATGGCTGTGAGCATGTAGGTGACGAATATGTCACTTACAACAAGCGCAAGGAAAAAAGGCCTAGGCCTGACTTTCCTCCTTTCACTCCTAATTCAGAGGAAGAGGAAGAGGAAGGGGCACACAGAGAAGCAGAGAGAAGGGCAGAGCGTGAGGCTGAGCGAGAGGTAGAAAGGAGGCTAGGCGACAGATATGAGCGACCAAAGGGTAGTGGTAAGGCCCCCATGGAAGCAGAGGCCGCCTTCATGCAGGTTATCAGTGATATGTTGGTCAGTCAGCGGACCATGTCTCAGTTCTTGGATTAGGTGGCTAATAGATTGGCTATGGTGGGCATCCCGCGCACATAAGTCCCACATGCAGCACAGGGGAACTCAGGGGCAGGCAGTAGACCCCAGTCACCCACTCACACCTACACCTCTGTGAGTAGGATTCCCCGACCTTTGTTTCCCAGTTTCCAGAGGGCACCCCCAGTAGCAGCACAGATGCCGATAGCACCGAGACCACCCACTCACGTAGAGGACATTGCAGAGTATCAGAGGGAGTATGCAGCATTGGGCCGTGACTTCCATCAAGATATGACCTTAGTCGAGTATTGTGGACTCAAACTTAGGAACCACCTGAGAGAGCCACAGAGAGGAGGGTTGCAGCAGCAACAGGGGCATAACATTGACTTCATCCGAAAAGTTGGTAAACTCAGCATACCTTCTTTCGACGGATCATCCAAATGCATCGCCAGAGCTTGGGTACAAAAGCTAGACACCTACTACAAGCTCAACCATATGATCGAGTCATAAGCCATCAGTTTTGCTACCTTACACTTGGAGGGTGAGGCACACGAGTGGTGTTATCATGGATTGGTGACATTCGGCTTGTTATCGCACAGTTTGTAGCTAGGATAAAAGGCTATAAGGTGGAGGGCCAAATTGACGTAACAGAAACCTATCCCACCCAATGTCACCAAGATGGGAAGGTTCTTTCTCTTTAGGGAGGCTAGGCCCAGGGGAGACGTCCGCGGTGACCTGGGGCTTTGAAAGGGCAAAGGATAATAGGACAAGGACAAGTTCCCCTTTCACAGATCACCGCCAATCAGATAGTTCCGGCTAAACAGCCAATAACAAGGTATAACCAAAGAAAAGAAAAGCACCTGCTTGAGACAATACAACAAGGAAACTGATACGTGCAATCTTTGATTAGTACTTCATATATTTTAAAGACTATCTGGTATTCAATATGAGCAGTTTAAAAGTAAATGTTGACGAAGTCAATGTTTACAAATAGCAATAGCAGTAATGTCACTTCACCAATAAATACTAGAATGATACAACATTCAATATAACAAATCACTTCTTAACTCAATTAATGCCTTCAATAACCATTCAATTGCTCATAAAGTAAAACGTTGCTGCAATAAAGATGAAATATTCAAAGATGACGTCAACAACTTAGGGTTAGTAGGTTAGTGTAGTTAGGGTTTCAATTCAAAAAGGTTTGAGAGTGTTTTAGATCCAATTCTAGTTCAACGTTGGAGGTCTTGGGATCAGTGCCTTAGGGTAGAATAGAGTCAATAAGTGAAGAACTGGAGGAAAAAGTTTCAAGGTGCTGCTAAAGCAGGGCCTCAAAGACAAAACCCTAGGGGAGAGAGGCTCACTCCGGTGTTGCAAAAGCAAGGCCTTGTGCTCTCTCCTCCTTCCCGACAAACGGCTAGCTCAGATGAAGCAAAAAATCAAGACAAGAGGGTTTAAAGAGGGAGAGTGTTGCTAAGGCAAGGCTCTTTCATCAAACCCTAAAAGAAAACGGCCCTAGGTGTAGATAACCTAGGCCTGGGACGTCTTCCTCCTCTTGGACTTTAAAAGGTACGGCTAGCACAGGGGAAAGAGAAACAAGGAGTGTAGCTATGGCTAGGCTCTCTTCCTCTCTTTCAATGGCTGAAAGTTTCTCTATCAAGGGACATGAGACAAGGACCTACTTGTGTGCTTGTCACCTAGGGTTTTGATTTAGCAAATTTATAAGCAATATGCAAGAAATTTAAACTACAACCATTCAATAAGAAGTTTTGCAGAAAAAACACTTACAATTCATGAAGAAATAACCATGCAAACCCTAGTTGTAACACCTTCCTTCAAGAGAAACACCATAAATGCCAAAAATCTCTTCCTTGAACAAGTGCGCATCACTTAGTTCAGCCAAAAACCCCAATAGGGCGCTAAAAATCAGACCTCACTATGAGTGAGCGATAATTGATGATCAAAATGAGAGTCCAAACCCTCAATATATAGTGTATCAATGACCTAATTTTACCTTTTAGGTCATAAAAAGGCCGACAAGGCCATAATGTCAAAATCATACTGTTTTTACATTAAATGCTAAGTAAAAGCCCTAATCAAGTAAAAATGAGAGTAAAATTCTCTTCCAGGGAGGTGCTAGCCCTTTCTAGGGCAAATGAGACACCAAGGAGCAAAACGTTAGCCCCCCCGGGGCCTCTCCAACATGCCACATGTGCCACATGTGCCTAGTTTGCCTCCAAAAGCATCCATGAAGCTGGATGACGTCATGGTGAAGATGGAGACATCCCAAGCCTTCCAAGGCTGGAATTCCACTGAAAATGGGTCATTCCCCCCAGGTCTAGTCCTGCCGGAGTGCATCTGATGGAACGTCCTTTTCCTTTCCGGTGCAAAATCCTTGATCCATCTCCATCCTGTCTCTACCCCCTGATGGGGTCTCAACATCCATCTGGTGGGCTCTTCAGCCCCATGGAGGTCCGAACTGGTCATCTCCCCATGTGTACCGGTCCAAATGGTACCTGTCCGTCGGGCATGGTCCTGCACATCAAAATCTACGCCCTCCATGGGCTCATCGGTCACCGGGATCATAGCAATGTTAATCACATCTCATCATCAATATTATTAAACATATGCATAAAAACCCTAACACATCAGTCAATAGCTCAAAGACATTATAAAAACCTGCAATACAAGATTGGAGAAAAAGACAAGACGTCCTATTGGGCTAGTGTCCACAAGAAAATGAAAGTTTCCAGGAATATTTCATCCAAGCCATGTAAGTGAGGCGATGTGGCTAGGGGATGTCCAAACATGTGTGTGTAGTGAGGGCCAAGGATGCATAATGTTATCTGTGGGTGCCTTTGTAGAAGGCGAGCTGTACCTGTCATGGATGCATTTTTTCCAAGCCCGTTCTTGCCTTTATTATTTTCTTGCTTTATTCTTTTATTTGCTTTTTCTTCTTCTTTTTCTTTTTATTCAAGGGCTAACCAGAGGACACTGCCTTGGCATGGTGACCAGAGCTGACAGTGTTACCCACAAGTACTTTCACAGAGATGAGAAGGTTGTCTTGTGATGAGACCCCCTTTCCCTTGGCCATGCAACCAAAGGTCATTACCCTGGCGTGGTAACCAGATGGTGGCAATGTCATACTGTTAGGTACCATGAACCTAATAGGCTGGTTCGTGATGAGACCCCTTATCCTCTGACTAGGTCTTGTTTGTTATTTTTTGGGTCCCTCTTGTTTCTTGCTGAGAGGCCTTTTATTGCCTTCTCGGGGATCCCTGGGCAAAGCATCTCAAGGTTTCATTTCTAGGCTTTTGTATTTTACTAGCTGCTTTTACCTTCTGGGCCTTTAGCCCCTTCTTCCCACGAGATAAGGTGTAATCCTACAAATAGGTCAACCCAATGCCCGGACAAGGGGAATGGGATAGATGAGCGGGTGATAAGATGAAACAGTGGTGCTATGATGGGAGCGGACGATGGCTTTTCAGAAATCCCCCTAGTGGCAAACCAAGACCTATGGGCATAGGCTTGCTAGGGCACCCAATCAATTTCCCCAAGCATGGTCATGTAGGCTAATGTAAGATCCAAGCAGTTGTTAGAGATAAAAGGAATCAAATGCATATATTTAAAGGTTTCAATGATGAAAAGTGACACATACCATGATACCTGTGTTGTCGCCCTTATGCACACTTGCAAACGTGAGCTAAGTCCTGCTCACTTAGTGTGCCCTCGGAGACACAATGTCTAAGTTCCTGCCCACACTGTCACCTTGACAAGAACTCCTTCCGTCTAGGCTTACTCCTAGGGAAGCCAAGGGGGGTTGTCCCTATTACTAAGTTAATTTTAGATTACAAGTTCTAGGAGTTATTTTCAATTGATTATAGGCCAAGGAGAAAACTAGCCTAATATGACAAGCAGCAATGCAAGTGCACGTCTAAGTTAATATGAGAAGAAGCCCTTTCCCTAAGTCAACTAAAGACTAGTGCCTAAGGTTGGGCTATGGGGTCAACTATATGTAAGGGTGTTTCGTTTACAAGAAGTGTTACAATTAAATCAAACCAAATTACCCAAAACCCCCAAGATTAGAACTACTTACAAGTTTATACAAGTTTATAACAGAAATGAGATATACAAAGATATACAATAGATACAAGACTTACAAGAGAAAAGAAAGAATTCACACCCTAGGGCCAAGCATGCCCCAAGTGGCACTTACTCCACTTGGACTGCCTTCACTGGCTTCTAACCATAAAAGCACTCAAGGATCAAATAAGTGATGCCTCCCCAAGTGGGATACTCAATCACCTATTGATCCACACCACAACAATGATTGATTTAACAGATATATCAAATGACAATGAACCAATGTATCACAACACCATAAAAGATAAAGCAATTAAGTTGCAAGTAAAAGATGTAACAGTAAGATTATCACAAGTGTGTTGTCCTATCAATACATCTACTTCCCAAACATACACAAGTGTGATCTATGCAACTAGTGTTCTTCTTAAATATTTTAGATTTCCCACCCCCTAACTATGTG
Source organism: Picea mariana (assembly GCA_032191745.1). Lineage (NCBI taxonomy): Eukaryota > Viridiplantae > Streptophyta > Pinopsida > Pinales > Pinaceae > Picea > Picea mariana. Next base: position 59,589 of record JASDQU010440056.1, on the reverse strand, counting down.
TGTGTCTCAACTCCTAATTCCACCAAATAACTGCCCGGTGCTCAAGATACTGGGCTTTGAACCCCAGCCTAGCTTCCAAGGTCAGCTCGTCACTTCACCACAATAAGAAGTAGTCAGAGAAGGGATCCCCCCAACGGAATCACGGGACGGTCCCCCGCCACTTCCCCCAAAGACTGTCCCTCTTACCCGTTTTAGATGGCAGAAATAGTTATTGAAGATCCCTAAAATGTTACTAAGTGTTTTAGGGACCCTCGGGTGGGTCTTTAAGGTATGTTGGGTTCGTTTTAGAGAATTTTAGGCACTTTTATTTCACTGATTTAGCGTATGGCCGTGAGCAAAAGTGACTGAAACAATGTGCTTGAAAATGAGAGATTACACCACCATTCACATGTAAAGATAGAGCAATATTATAGCAAGTGTTTAGACCATCAATGTAGCATCACATGTAAGAACATTAAAGATATTCAACCATATAACCATGAACCACAAAGCATGTAATGATACTTGAAATGAAAGATAGAACCTTAAGCACCTAGATAGTTTAAACCATGAACATGTAAGATGATATAACGTTACTTGCAATGTGTTAAGATGTGTGAGAGCTTAGAAGATGAATAAAATTATGATTGAGAGCACTAAACCATTCACATCTAAACCTTAAGCATTATACCATGTATGTGTTTGAACCATCTAAGCTAGCATCATATGTAAGTTATTCAAAGACAATGAAAGTTTAAGCCAATAACCGATATATGTGAAGAGCTAGCAATGTGAAATAGATATGTAACTCTAAAGCATAGGATGATTAAACCATGAACATGTAAGATAGTGTAAGATTTAAGCTATAGGTTAAGTTTATGTGAGAGCTTAAGGTTTAAGAGATTTGGAGCATTAGTATGAGTGTTTAAGCTATCATCATCAAACTATCAACAAGATTATCTCATGCATTCAATGTGTGTGAACAATTAAACCTTAAACATATGTATGTGACTAATCTGTTGTGTTATGTGGAGCAAGGAAAGCAATCAAGGCCGTGAGCAAAGGTGCTTCAGCAAGGTGGGGCCGTGAGCTTCTAGAACAGCAAGGCCATGAGCAAGGAAGGAGCTGAAGTGAGGCCCTAGGCCGTGAGCTAAGGGCCACCTACAGCCACAAAACCGTGAGGATTTGTGAGGTGAGGCCGTGGGCAAAGAAGGCTCCAAATGTGGTTAGGCCGTGAGCTTCTTGAGGCCAAGAAATGAGCTAAAAAAGGGTGAGGCCGTGGGCCTACAAGATGTATCTAAGGTGGGCTTTGAAACCCCCTTAAATCACTACAATAACAAATGCTAAGTTGCCTAAAGAAGATAACTTGTAAATCAAATAAACTTAGCAAGTAAAGGGTATTTAGAACCTCATCAACTTAAGCATGTAAGATAAGCTAGATAACTTCAAAAGATATAGATTCTAGGATATAGAAGCACAATGAAACTATCTAACCATTTAAAATGAAAAGCAAGAGCGTATAAGATGATGAAAAGAAACTAAACTTGCAAATGTAGATCTATCTAAGATATGTCAAATGAGAAAGCAAGATAAACACCACAAGTTGATTTCCTTAAGCCAAGGGCGATATTGGGGATGACTCCCCCAAGGTGCCGGCAAGTGAGACTACCACTACCAAGACAAACTTGCACAGAAAAGGGGGGCTTTGAGTCCTATAACTCTGATGAACCAGAGAGTCCTTGAATATGGACTAAGGACAGGCTGCTGGCCTACCCCTNAGGCAAGAACTATCTTGACAATGCTAGCAAGCATTTAGATTTATTTTATACAAAAGAATGAAAGAATGATATAAGAATGATATACAAACTAATCTAAGTGTTATATTAACAAAAGAATAGCAAACTAGGTTAGGTTACTTTTAGAGCTCTAGAACACTAAGAAAAACTTCAGAAATATGTAGGAAATGAGAGAGAAGAGAGGAGAAATGTCACCCAAATCAAGAATGGTGGTTTGGGAAGCCTCCTAGGTGTTGTATGCAGCTTATACTATCCAAATATGACGCTGCCCTGCAAAAACAGCAAGCAAAAGCTTGCTGGAAATGCTGCAAGAACACCAATGTTATCTTTAGAAATTTCTGTGCATGCACAGAAAATTTCCAGCAAGGTATTATGAAAAGAAAAATATATTTTTGACCTATCAACCACTAATATATCAGCTGAAAAATAAGTTGGAATG
>JASDQU010440056.1:43792-56559 GCA_032191745.1 Picea mariana | reverse complement strand
AATGGTCAAAATGAAGAAATGGAGGGGAATTAATGAAAGAAAAGGAGTGGGATCATCCTAGGAATTAATGTGGGGGTCAAAGGGAGTCATAACTCATGAGAGGGGGCCCCAAATAAGTCACAACAACCTCCACCAATGAAAAACGTCACTTTCCCTAGGGGGGTGTAAAAAATGAATGTAGAAGGTGGGTAAGGGGTTAGAATAGGTTTAGAGTTAGGGTTTTGGTATGGGTTAGGGTTTTGGTAAGTCTAGGGGGGCGCACCACATGTGTGGAGGCCCCACTCCAAGTTTCAAGGAGTGAAACTAGGAATTAGTTAGTTGAGGGTCGAATTTCCCCTTAGGGCAAGGGAAAAAAGGGTGAAAAAGTGAATTAATAGGTTGAATTAAGTTGAGAAAAGGTTAGGATGGGTTTGGGTAGGTTAGGAGGGTCTAACTTGCTCATTGCCACCTTAACATCCACTCACTAACTCTAAATTACAATGTTTTTTGTGATATTTTAATAATATCACCTTAGCAATTAAAATTGCTGTTATTGACTCTAACTGACTCTGAGTGGACTAAGACATAGTAAACTTAGTCCGACTGAGCTGAAACTTGGTCCATGGGTGTAGGGAGTGCTATTCCATTCATTTTGAGCACAAATACCCCTATCTTTCTCCCAAAGACGAAGTTTTTACAATGTTTAGCTCAAAAAATAATTAATTAATTAAATTTTTAAAATTTAATTAATTAAAAAAAACTACTCTAGACTCGACGAAATTCCGCGAAACTTCAGACACTGCCTAACATGGTCATTTACAATAATCCTAAAAGGTTACTCAATGAACGGGATCACCAGAGCGCCTTCCACCACTTTGGAGGCAGCCTGTGGAGGGAAAAACTCAAGGGAGATTAACCCGGCTGGTTAGGCCACATTAACCTCCTGAGAAAAAAAAACCCTCGATGAAAGGAACTCCCCTGATGTCAACATCCAAGGTACCTGACCTAACTATGATCCATGCAGACATTATTACATTATAAACCCTCGCAGGGGTGCGGAGATCCCGTTTACAAAAAATTAAGTGCTGGTGTACAAAACACCCAGTAGAACCATCTCTGTCTCTGACATAGAATAATCTTCATGATAATGAGTTGACCTCTGTGCTAAACAGGCGGTCAACAACCTGGACCAATTACCTCATGGAGCAAGAACCTCTTCTGATACAAGACCAAGCCGATGGTGATGGATGCTGTTGTTACTGACAAGACAAAGCTGATGGGAGAAGAAAAGGATGGGCCCTTTAGGGCCATGCTCAGGTCAATCCTGCTCTCGGTACTCCATGTCTAGGACCTGTGGGCCTCGAGACATGACCTCCTAGTTATCCCTAAAAATCGGGGATAACATCTGGCTCCAACTCGGGGACATGTGCTGACTGTAGAGCACATGAGAACCTCAACATCTCTGGCATAACCTGCAGGTCTGTTCAATCTCAATAGGGGAATCAGTAACAAAAATGGGGCGGTAATGCCACCCCAACATACATAGATATATATATGAACTGAAAGAAAACAATCAATAATGCAGATGTGAAAGCAAACTAACATTGAATGCAAATGGTATAATACACGAATACAAAATGCCTACTTCCCTGTACTTACCTGTGAAATCAGGTCCCCCTAGCTTGGTGGGGTTTGAGGAGGTGCCCGTTGATAGGTAATGGGCACCTTCTTCCCTCCAAAGTGGATAAGTAATATGAGTCTTTAACTGATTCCATTCCAACTTTGAAGGGTCCGAGCCATGACTGAGTGCTTCCTTTTACATTAGTTGGCTCTCCTTTCTGGGTATCCCACATCCATACCATGTCTCCTTCCTTGTACTTTCTGACTTTGTATTTGGTCGTTCCTTGGACAACCCTGGTGTATTGTGTTGAGGGAGGAGGGTGGGCTTTTGCCGTAAACACTTCCTGTTGAGATGGGCGAATTTGTACATCATCTTCATGTTTCTTTAATATCTTCACTGTCTCAATCTCTTTGTTCTTGAATTCATCTAGGAGTTGTTGGTATTCTTCTTTCTTGGGCCATTTGATCTGATCAAAGTCCTCTTCCGTTGCAAAGGGCATATCTTCTGGAGAATACTTTTGAAGAGTTCGTATCATCTCGTCTTGTGCTTTGTTATTATTGATGAGGTGAGTAATATCTTGCACATGGTCCCCGGTTATTGGCACATTGAGGAGATGGCCTATTGTTTTGTTTTTCAAAGGCAATTTTAAGAATGTGAGGTCCATCTCAAGGGTGCCACCCAACATTGCAGCAAACTTCCTAGATAACAAAATTCTCCACACATCTGGGACATCAACGACCACGATGTCAATGTGGACTATCTTCTCTGGGTACTCCTTCAAGCAAACCTCCACATTCTCAACCACCCTGTGTGTGGGTATGGCTTTAGATTCGAAACCACATACATTTCTATAAGGTTGTGTGACCTTCAAACCCACTTTTCATATGACTTTGAGTGACATCATGTTGGCACCAACACCTGTATATAACATGCAATTGTTGAGGTTCTTGCCGTTCATTGCCAACGTCATGAAGAAAGGAGGGTTCTCACCATATTGGACCCTTAAGTGATCAGCTTGCAACATAATAGGGGGGTCCATGGGTTCATCTGATCCCAAAAAGAAAGTGTCAAAGCGTTCCTTGATGGATAGGATCTTGATTGCTTCTCTCAGGGGGACGTTTACATGCATTTTTGATAATTCCCCTTCGAAGTCAAAGTTTAGGTCAACCTTACCAGCCTTGGATGTCTTGGGAAGAAGCATTTCCAGGTGTGGGCGCTTTGCCTGATCAGCAGCAGGTTGTTTCAAATTCTTTCTTCTGTACACCTGAAATTCTTGTTTCTTTAGCTTTTCTCATGATTCCTGATCCAGGTTGTTTATTACCGCCATCCTTGTTGATCTGGATGCTTCTTTCACAGCTTCCTGATGTTCTGCATCTATTATATTTATTTGAGGAAACTCCATGAAACAATCCATGTTGTTGACTTGTTGATGGCCACTATTGTAAGGACACTCATGCTCCCAATGTGCTTCGCTGCATTCTAGGCACCAAGGATTTTCATCAACAACGTTTGCAGGGGCCAAGCTGTTTGGAACTTCATGCTCATTCTTTGGTTTATAAAATTGGCCTCCCTTCTGGAATTGCCCTTTGTACGGGACCCTGGGTGCTTGGGTCTAAGATCTTTCCAATTTGACAATCCTGCTCATCATTTCCTCTTGATTTTTCATGATACCATCCATGGAGGCTTGCAAGTTGGTGATACTGGTACATAGATCTAAAGTAGGCTCAGCATTGTGAACTATTTTTGGTTTAGTGTCTATTCTCCCCGTTGGGTTAGCAAAAGGCTCAATCTTGGATGAAAGGAGGTTCCCCTCTATTTTAGTAGCGAGCTCTTGGGCTTCCTGAATGGACTGGGGATTTTTATCTCTGAGAAGATACCCTAGTTGGCCATTGAAATATCTGGTGTAAACATGGACGAGGTAGTCATCTTTCAGAGGATGGCTTGTGGGGATCCTCTGCAGCAAGGTCTCAAATCTAGTATAGAACTCCCAAATGGACTCATTTTCATATTTGGCAAGGTTATTCAGTCGGGTGAGGAACATATTAGGGTCTTCTTTGACTCTCCATCTTTTGAGAAAGGCCTCTTCAAGTCTATCCATGGTTTTGATGCTTCGATCGGGAAGGCTCAGGTACCAACGCCTTGAGGCATCATAAAGAGTAGCGGAGAACAACTTAATGACCAAATATTCAACATCGTCACTAATGGGATGAAGCTGGAAAAAAGCCCAAAAGTTGCTCATGTGCTCTTTGGCACTGATTGCATCAGTACTAGTGAATTTAGGCAACCACTTCTCATACTTGGGTGGCATCTGCCTAGGGTAGCTTGGTATGGTTGACATGTCTAACGGTTTAAAAAGAGTAGATGACCATTGTCTTTGATTGTTGGTTGGGTTCGTTGTAGCGGTCTGAGAGCTAGACATGATTCTTAAAGGAAGGCTTTTCCCGAAGACTGATTTGACAACATGAGAGCTCCTGGGAGGCTTCCTTCTGTAAGACAAAGGAGGATTACTCAACCTCCTTTTGGTTTGTGGAGTCGCCAGATAGTTTACTTGAAACTACCAAAGAAAAGGGAAAACACCCTAGTGGAGTCACTAGGTAAGCTTGTAAGATAAGGCTCTGAGGCAAGGCTTACCGAAAAGATTTATCGTCTGAGGAGAATTGACTCAGTGTTCCACGACAACGACGCCAAAATGTTATCGCACAGTTTGTAGCTAGGATAAAAGGCTATAAGGTGGAGGGCCAAACTGGCGTAACAGGAACCTATCCCACCCAATGTCACCACGATGGAAAGGTTCTTTCAATATATAGTGTATCAATGACCTAATTTTACCTTTTAGGTCATAAAAAGGCCGACAAGGCCATAATGTCAAAATCGTACTGTTTTTACATTAAATGCTAAGTAAAAGCCCTAATCAAGTGAAAATGAGAGTAAAATCCCCTTCAAGGGAGGCGCTAGCCCTTTCTAGGGAAAATGAGACACCAAGGAGCAAAATGTTAGCCCCCTAGGGGTCTCTCCAACATGCCACACGTGCCACTGCTGCCCAGTCTGCCTCCAAAAGCATCCATGAAGATGGATGACGTCATGGTGAAGATGAAGGGGTCATTCCCCCCAGGTCTAGTCCTGTCGGAGTGCCTCTGATGGAACATCCTTTTCCTTTCCGGTGCAAAAGCCTTGATTCATCTCCATCCTGTCTCTACCCCCTGATGGGGTCTTAGCATCCATCTGGTGGGCTCTTCAGCCCCATGGATGTCTGAACTGGTCATCTCCCCATGTGTACCGGTCCAAATGCTACCTGTCCGTCGGGCATGGTCCTTCACATCAAAAGATACGCTCTCCATGGGCTCATTAGTCACCGGGATCATAGCAATGTTAATCACATCTCATCATCAATATTATTAAACATATGCATAAAAACCCTAATACATCAGTCAATAGCTCAAAGACATTACAAAAACCTGCAATACAAGATTGGAGAAAAAGACAAGATGTCCTATTGGGCTAGTGTCCACAAGAAAAGGAAAGTTTCCAGGAATATTTCATCCAAGCTATGTAAGTGAGGTGATGTGGCTAGGGGATGTCCAGACATGTGGGTGCAGTGAGGGCCAAGGATGCATAATGTTATTTGTGGGTGCCTTTGTAGAAGGCGCGCTGTACCTGTCATGGATGCATTTTTTGCAAGCCCGTTCTTGCCTTTATTCTTTTCTTGCTTTATTCTTTTATTTGCTTTTTCTTCTTCTTTTTATTTTTATTCAAGGGCTAACCAGAGGAAACTGCCTTGAAATGGTGACCAGAGCTGATAGTGTTACCCACAAGTACTTTCACAGAGATGAGAAGGCTGGCTCGTGATGAGACCCCCTTTCCCTTGGCCATGCAACCAAAGGTCATTGCCCTGGCGTGGTAACCAGATGGTGGCAATGTCATACTGTTAGGTACCCATGAACCTAATAAGCTGGCTCGTGATGAGACCCCCTATCCTTTGACTAGGTCTTGTTTGTTATTTTTCGGGTCCCTCTTGTTTCTTGCTGAGAGGCTTTTTATTGCCTTCTCGGGGATCCCTGGGCGAAGCATCTCGAGGTTTCATTTCTAGGCTTTTGTTTTTTACCATCTTCTTTTACCTTCTGGGCCTTTAGCCCCTTCTTCCCACGAGATAAGGTGCAATCCTACAAATAGGTCAACCCAATGCCCGAACAAGGGGAATGGGATAGATGAGCGGGTGATAAGATGAAACAGTGGTGCTATGATGGGAGCGGACGATGGCTTTTCAGAAATCCCCCTAGTGGCAAACCAAGACCTATGGGCACAGGCTTGGTAGGGCACCCAGTCAATTTCCCCAAGCATGGTCATGTAGGCTAATGTAAGATCCAAGTAGTTGTTAGAGATAAAAAGAATCAGATGCATGTATTTAAAGGTTTCAATGATGAAAAGTGACACATACTATGATACCTGGACCAATTACCTCATGGAGCAAGAACCTCTTCTGATACAAGACCAAGCCGATGGTGATGGATGATGTTGCTGCTAACAAGACAAAGCTGATGGGAGAAGAAAAGGATGGGCCCTCCAGGGCCATGCTTAGGTCAATCCTTCTCTCGGTACTCCATGTCTAGGACCTGTGGGCCTCAAGACATGACCTCCTAGTTATCCCTAAAAATCGGGGATAACAAGGCCACAGTTGCATCACCTCCTACAGAGAGTTCACAGAGAGACTCATTGATAGATTTGGCAGGAGGGATCCAGAGATCCAAGTTGAGACAAACTGGCACAGCAGAGACATTCATCTCAGAGTTTCAGAGGGTAACAGTGGCAGTGATAGATATATCCAAGCCTCGACTGATCATGTTATTCACAGAAGGGCTCACAGAACCCTTGAGAGGATGGGTGAAGGCATACCAGTGTCACACCTTGCAGGATGCCATCCGACGCACTAGAGATTTGGCGGAGTCCGTGCTGAAAACTAAACCCTTTACCAAACCCTTTGTACCACAGAGAGACAAGAATCAGAAGAATCCTCAAAGGGAATGGAAGGGTAATCCCAAGCTAGATGATGATACGAGACAAGATTTGATGAGGAAGAAGCTTTTCTTCTCTTGCAGAGACCCTTGGGTCCTAGGGCATAGATGCCTGGGAAAGGGACAACTCCACTACATTGAAGTGGAATCAGGCAGTGAAGAGGAGGATGAGGATATTGGGGCACGGGCAGACAGTGATTCAGAGGATGAGACCACTCAGGAGTCAGAGCAGCAGCTGAAGAAATCTCAGATACTGGTAGGGGCACAGGCCAAGGAGGAGACAAAACCTCGTAGAGAGGTGAAGGGGGGAACCATAGCCACCCTTTCAGGAGAACCCAGGTACAACACTCTCAGTCTCAAGGGCTTTCTACAGGGGCAACGCATGACAACCTTAGTTGATGGTGGGGCCACCCACAACTTCATAAATGCGTCCTTAGTAGCTAGGAGGGGGTTACACACTGAGGAGTTTGAGGGATTCCACGTAGCAGTGGTAGATGGATACACGATGACATGTTTGGACATGATCCCGGACCTAGAGGTCAAACTAGGCAACTACACCTTGAGAGACACCTTCTATGTAGTTGACCTATCAGATACGGATGTCGTGTTGGGGGTACAGTGGTTATATTCATTGGGGGAGATCAGGTTCAACTATCAGACATTGACCATAAGCTTCAGAGATGCTAGTGGATCGAGAGTTGTGTTGAGAGGCATGTCTACAGGGGCACCTCGAGCTGTATCGACAAAGAGGTTGGAACAGATCTTTCGTCACGGTGATGTGGCTTACACAGCAGATTGTTTGATCACCATGCGGAAGGATTCAGAGGGTAGGGAGCATTACCACCCACAGATCAGAGATCTTCTGGGTCAGTATGAGCCAGTATTTGGGCCGATACCACCAGGGAGACTGCCCGACAGGGGATTTGAGCACACGATTGAGTTAGAGGCAGGGGCTACACCAGTGATCACAACGCCCTATAGGCACCCAAGAAATTCAAGGACGAGATTGAGAAAGCAATCAAAGAATTGTTTGCAATGGGGCACATCAGGCCCAACATGAGTGCTTTTGCATCTTCAGTCATTCTGGTACTGAAGAAGGATGGCACGTTACGGATGTGCATCGATTACAGAGTGCTCAACAAGAAAACGATCAAGAATCGGTACCCCATCCCACACATAGATGAACTGTGTGTGTTTGCAACAATAATCAAATAAATATAGCAATGGAACATACCTCAACAAGATGCAAGATCAACAATACAAGAGACAACCCAAAATACCTCAGTTCTGATATTATTCATAATAGGAGAAGACTCTGATACAATGGATCCGCAGATCTGGTTCAATATAGCTAAGAGCTCATAGAAAACTGAAGATGATCCTCAAACAAGATCAAGAAGAGAAGCTACAAGCCTCCGAAGGCCACATGACTGCAATAGATGAATAACAAGATGAGATCTCTGCCCTCTAAACCTCCAACTGGATAAGCTACGCCCTGCTAGAAGACTGAATACACCCAACAATTCGGCCCTCTTCCTTTTTGGCACCAATAGAAAGCAAAACACTCTAGAAGAGTAGATCTGGAGTAGAGAAGTAAGATAGAATAGACTCCCAACTGAAGAATGGAGCTTGGACCATTGTCTTGAGTAGATCCACTCCAAAACTGCGCCCTCCTCTTGGAGAAATCGTTCCACTCTCAATATAAATCAATGCTCTGCCAAAATACCTACTGGAAGAGCCAAAATGGGCATTATGGCCTCTACAAAGATAACCCAGTAACGAGATTCTCCAAAAACTCTTCTCCTTGGCCAAATCGAACTACTCAAGCTCCACAAATGCACCCCCTTTGCTAAAAACCCTCAATGGTGTGCCCTCTCTCTTTCTATACCTGTGGCTGGTGTAGAATCCCTCTGAAGTTTAGTAGATCTGATGTATAATGGTGAAGGAGGAATCTTTCACCTCCGTGACCAAGCTTGGATCAAGATACGTTGGATCTTTCACCACCGAGTTGATCTCTAGGGTTTGTTACGTCAAAACCCTCAAAACCCCCAAGAGAATGGGCTCACTAACAAGAAGCCAGATATCAAATGATAAACAACATGAATGAATGAATAGAGGCCCTTGTCTCTCTTTTATCCTTCCTGCTTACCTTGCCCTCCAAAGTGACTTTTACTTTATTAATTATTAATTAATTAATTAAATCACTTTAATTAATTAATTAACTATTTTACCTCTAAAAAGTACCTTATCTCTCCTTGTGGCTTCCCTGACGATTGAAAGTCACTTCTCATCATCCTATCCTGTAGTGTTGTTCCTCCCGATTCTAATGAGCTATTACACTAAGAGGTTCCTCCAAGTATTATGCCCAATATGACCTCCTTAGTGAATTTAATTAACCTATAGCCCAAAATAACTCAAAATCATGGAAATCATCAGAATGCAATGGAACTAAAGCCAAGTTGTGCGGAATGGATCATAATGATTAAATAAGATGAGCAATGCAAGTCGAACCCCAAAATACCCTCAATATCCCCTGTACTCGCTATAACCTCCATCTGGCTACTCTGTAACATAACGATGTCCCAAAGTGGGGACATTACACAACAGGTCTCTCTAGATCATAGATGCATTTGCTGCAAGCATAAACACAAGGAAGGAGTTTCCAACGCTTGAAGAACTTTGGATCTATTTCTCACAAGAAGAGACAAGGATAAACTCAAAAGGAAGATCTCAAAAGGAAGAGGATGCTCAAGCCTATGCAACAAAGTTCAAGAGACATGGAGGTAAGAAAAGATTTGGTTCAGGAAAGAAATTCAATCATAAGAGAGATATGTCAAAGGTATAATGTTATGGATGCCAGGATTATGACCACTACAAAAGGGATTGCCCTAAACTAGCAAAGAAGAGAAAGGAAAGACACCATGTGTCTTCTGCAAATGATGAAGAACCTTTAAAGAAAGCCAAGCATGAAGAAACAAATTTCTTCTACTACTCAACTCTTAGAGGTTCTTTGAAGATGACATGTGGTTGATCGATAGTGGAGCTTCAAGACATATGACTGGTGATCGTGAAAATCTCTCAAGCATGAAGGAAAAGGAAACCTCTCATAAAGTGGAACTTGGAGCCAATAACTCCTATGCAGTCAAAGGAATGGGAAACGCCTCTATCAAAATGGAATCAGGGAACAATGTTTTATATGTTCCTGGTTTGAAAAATAATTTAGTATCTACTTTTTGCTTGGAAGACGAAGGAGATAGAATATCCTTTGTTGATGGAAAAGTTCTTGTATGTTCTAAAAATCAAAAAATAGAAGATGCTAGAGTTATTGGGATACGTGAATGAAGATTATATAAACTCATAGGTCAGAATGCTCAAGCTCTTGTACATGATGAACTCAATCCTAGTGAGTTATGGCATAGAAGGTATGCTCACCTTCATTATCAAGCATTACCATCTCTAAAACAGATGGTTGTAGGCATACCAGAACTACAATTAGTACACGAAGGTATTTGCAGAGGATGTGCACTTGGGAAGAATATTAAGAAGCCATTCCCAAGTAGTGAGAATAGATCCAAGGAGATCTTGGATCTGATACACTCATATGTATGTGGTCCTATGCCAATGAAGTCTCTAGGAGGCTCTCTTTACTATGTGATGTTCATAGATGACTTCTCATGAAAGACTTGGATGTACCTGATAAAGACGAAAGATGAAGTATTTGGCAAGTTCCAAGAATTCAAGGCTGAAGTGGAAAACTTGACAAATAAGAGGATCAAGACGATAAGATCTAATAATGGAGGAGCATACACCTCTAAGGAGATCATTTCCTTTTGTAAAGCAGCTGGGATTAGGAGGGACCTAATTGTCCCACATAATCCTCAACAGAATGGTGTGGCAGAAAGAAAGAACCGTTCCATTGAAGAATCTGTTAAGGAAATTATGAATGACCAAAATCTATCCATGTTTCTATGGGGAGAAGCAGCTATGACAACTGTATATATTCAAAATAGAAGTCCTCATTGTATATTGAAGAACATGACTCTGGAAGAAGCTTTCTTAGGAAAGAAGCCAAGTGTGGAACACTTAAGGATCTTTGGGTGTCCTGTCTATATCCATGTTCCCAAGGACAAAAGGAAGAAGTTGGAACCGTCAGGAAAGAAGGGGATATTCGTTGGATATAGTGATACATCAAATGCTTACAGAATATATGTCCCAGATCAACATAAGATTGAAATCAGCAGAGATGTGACTTTTGATGAGAAGATTGCCTTCAAGAAATCTATAGAAGATCCTATAGACTCCAATGATGAAGAAGAATATGAAGACCCCAAGGAAGAAAGTAAATGTTCACCAGAACATCCCAGTGAAGAACCAGACCAACCACTTGAACCTGTAGAACCAGTTGTTGTACCCAAGAATAGAAAACAACCAGCATGGCTAGAATCGACCTTACAAGAAGTAGAAAGACATAAAGCTCCCAGTGGCACCTTTAGGGAAAGCAAGAGGCCCAAAAGATTCTCTAGTTATGCGACTCTCATGACAAGTCTTGTCAATGCAGAACCTTCCACCTTTGAGGAAGCAGTCAAGAAGAAAGAATGGAAGGACGCTATGATGGAAGAATATCAATTCATCATGAAAAATGATGTATGGGAAATTGTGCCTAGACCCGAAGGAAAGTCGGTAGTAACTTCAAAATGGGTTGACAAGATAAAGCATGCAGTAGATGGGAGTATCGATAAATACAAGGCGAGATTCGTGACTAGAGGGTTCTCCCAACAGGAGGGAGAAGACTATGATGAGACGTTTGCTCCAGTTTCCAGATATACCTCTATTAGAGCCATCATATCTCTTGCAACATCCATGGGTTGGAGTTTACATTAGATGAATGTAAAGACTGCTTTTCTCAATGGAGTAATTGAGGAAGAAGTATACATAGAGAAACCTCAAGGTTTTGAGGTACACCCGAAGGAAATGAATGTATGCAGACTAAAGAAGGCCTTGTATAGACTCTGTTGCCGTCCTAATACACACTTGCTAACGTGAGCTAAGTCCTGCTCACTTAGTGTGTCCTTGGAGGCACAATGCCTAGGTTCCCAGTCCACACTGTCACCTTGACTGGGACCTCTTCCTTCTAGGCTTACTCCTAGGGAAGCCAAGGGGGGTTGTCCCTAGTTACTAGATTGATTTTAGTGTTAATGTTCTAGGAGTTAGTTTTAATTTGTTAAAGGCTAAAAGGGAAAACTAGCCTAAGATGCTAAGGCAGCAAATGCAAAGTGCAAGTCTATTCTATATGTGAATCAACCCTTTCGCTAAGTCAACTAAGACTAGTGCCTAAGGTTGGGCAATGGGGTCAACTAAGTTTGAGGGTGGTTTATTACAAAAGTATTACAATATGAAATAAGTTAAACTACCCCAAACCAAAGATTATACTTACTTACAAAGGATTACAAGTTTACAAGTTTACACCATATACAAAAGATACAACGAGATGTAAGTGAGATCAACACATTAGCCAAGCATGCCCCAATAGCACTTACTCTATTGGACCGCCTTCACTGGCAACCACAAAAAGCACTCAAGAATCAAAGAAAGTGATGCCTCCCCAAGTGGGATACTCAACCCTTTCTTGATTCACACCACAATAAACAAATCAACAAGATATTCAATATTTAACTTAATTGCTCACATAGACATGAAAGACATAAACATGTAGTTGCACTAAAGATAAATGAAACAATGAGATTATCACCAATGTGTGTTCTTATGCATACATCTATTTCCCCCAAACATACAAAGGTGGTCTATGCAACTAAATGATTAAGGAGTTTCTTAAAGATTTAGTAAATTTTATGTTCCCTTCCCCCTAAACTATGTTTGTGCTTTAAGCTTCCTCCTCCCTTGGCCAAATGCAGTGTTGCCAGAAGCGGGAGCGAAGCGGGAGCGTTTTAGGAAGCGGGAGCGTCGGAAGCGTCATTTTCCAAAAATCCTCGGAAGCGAAGCGTCCGGGAAGCGTCTGTTATATATACATATAATTTTTTATATATATTGCAATTATATTCAAAAAAATATGTAGAAAGACAAATTAGTTGCAGAATATATGAAAACATGCATATTTGTACATCAATATAGATACAAATGACATCCATACTACATAGTTC
>JASDQU010440056.1:12591-26557 GCA_032191745.1 Picea mariana | reverse complement strand
TGGAGCATTTAATTTCCACTGTTGATCTTGGGCAATGTGAGCCCTTGGATCAAAAAGAAACCTAAGAGTCACTTAGGGATTCTAAAGGAGGAAAAAGACCAAATGAGAAGTCATTCTTCGCATGAGAGATTGAGAGATTGAGAGAGAGCAAGAGAAAGAGAAGTTTACATTTTTCTAAGAAGAAAGAGCAGCAAAGAAGTGGCACGAATTCCAAGGCAAAGCAGGGCACGGATTTCGAGGCAAATCAGCAGCAAGATAAATCCGTACGGTACGGATTTGGTACAGCCACATTTAATTTCCTGCTCTGGGCCGTACAGCAGCACGTTTCCCAAGGAAAAGGGTGCATTTAATGGTCCGTACAGACCGTACGGCCGCCGTACAGCAGCAGCAAATTATGGGCACGTTTTTTTAGAAGTCCGTACAGCATTTAATGCTGTGACAGTCTGTACGGTACGGCTGTCTGTGCACAGATTTCGAGGTGGCAGTGTTTGGGTTTCTTCCAGTTAATTTCAAGCACGGAAATCAAGGGAAGAGATAAGTACATTCTGTTGGTTTTATTTTTGCTGATATGTAATTTCCAGAAATTGAAGAAATAAGAAGAACTCCCTCTCTCTCACTGGTTTTCCCCACACTAGGGTTTTTCCAGGGTCATTTGACCAAAATTCTGTGTCATTAAATGTTTGCTTGTTGGGTTAATTTCTGAGTTTTTTGTACAGCCTTTGAAAAGATCATTTATTTCATGTGTTTCAGTCAAATTTCATTTTAAGTATTTAATGCATATTAATGTCTGCAAATTTCATTAATATTTGGAATGGGCATTAAACATTTGGAGTGATAAGGAGTGATTGAAACTGGGATTGGGATAAATTGCAGAAGTGAGAAAACACTCAGAAATAACTCGTTTATTAAATGCCTTCTCATCTAGAATTTTATGAAGGAAAAATACAATGACCTCCCTATGCTCGAGATTTTGATATCTCTGTTACTATTCCTTGTTACAATTCATGAAAGAATTGAAGTCCCCATCAGGATTAGATGGATTAAGTTGGGAAGCACCATGACTATGAAGGGAGGGCTTGGATGGATGCTCAAAATACTATCAAAAGCAACTCTGCAGAATCCACTAGAGGTTTGTCAGATTGGGGGACTGACATATCTTAACAGGGCTTCAAAACAATAGATAATTCCTCCCCCAACTACTTCGCATTGTTGCCTAAGCTAGCAATTGAGGCATTACCAATTGGGTCAGCATTGACGAGGATTTCACCTTGAAATAGAACCTCAATACCCATATCTTTATTCACCAAATCTCCAATCATAAGTGCTTCATTAGTTATCGATGCTAACAAGCCCATTGTCTGACTTGGCATAGGAGATTCAACTGCCATCGAGGTAGTTTCCTCCACAACCGGCATAGACACAAATCAAGGAAACACGTGTCCTCTACCCAAACACTAGATCCACCGGTGCTAACTCCCCTGAGGCGGAAAATGGACGAGCATGCAAGGCTAGATGTCCATTTAGCGACAAGACTACAGAATTCTTTGATTTATCTTCATTCAGTAGAATAAAGTATTGGATTGGGTAACGATGCCTGGATATGCTCTGCCTGGCATACACCACTTTCTCAGACAATGGATTATTTACGAAGCATCCTCTATCGTAAATGATACCACTTCATGGGGATCAAGAAGAAGGGTTGCAGTTCAATCTTCATGCACTTGGCCTGACATCTTTTCCCTCCTGACAACCTAGTTCTCCTTCAACCCAATGCAAAGCTACATTCCTTCGCAGCACAAGTCCCTTCCTCCCCCACAGGTAGCATCTCTACCTTCCCCGCGATCCATTTCCTGTCCATTGCAATCTGCATCCTATCCGCCCCCAAGGCCATTATCTCTACCTCCCACGTGCCCATCCTCAAGGGTTCCTAGCGTCACCATCCAACTTTGGCTAAAGGATCAGGGGGGCAAATGGCAAGCTCCTACGCTCTAAACTTTTTATCATGTCAATCTGAACAGTCTTAGGGGGGACAGATCTGTCAAGAACCGTTTCACACTACTATTCCCCAAGTATAGTTTATAACCTGAGTTTTTTGAAGGTCTGGCATAAGGACAGCTATGCTTTTTCTGTTCAAACAAACCCTCCTACCAAGTTAAAGGGCCCACTGTTAATTTTTTATATCAGTATGCCATACATCCCTGTACTATAATGAAACTAACCCTTTTATTTACAAAAAATGAACAATAATTATATTAAGGCTTGTTGAAATCATAAAACCTGTAATTATCAAAGAAAAGAGTCTACTCTAAACTTACAATATGAATACGCTTCCCTATGCGCACRACAACAAGAACTGCTTACTAAAACCTGTAACTGATTTAAGATGTAACTTTGTTCTAATCTTGATATACTACATTATAGCAAAGGCTGTGCTTTTGTTCCTTTTACCAATKACCAATAAAATTAAAAWTCAAGAGCAAGGAGTGCAAAATAAGACCTTGCAATATCTCCAGTTGACTTGATGTGCAATTTACTGGATTTTGCTTGCAATAATGCCAATGACCATGAGGATCTTCKGACCCCGGAGCCAAAATATTATGAACCTGAACAAATAGAGAAACAACTAATATTTCCTRGCATATGGAGGGAATTAAAATTCAAAATAYAAAAGAAGATTAATGAAATTACCTGCCAAGTATCATATGCCGCATTCAAGACAAATATGGGTGTCTGAATATATGGCAATACATACTGTGGAAAGAAGCACTGCCATTCCATTTCATAATGTGGTCAGAAAAAAATTGTGATTCTTCATCAAAGATATGGATAAGGATGCCAAAAACAGATCATGAATATWTTTCACACCTGTGTTGGATCTGACTGCGAGGATACACAAGCCTTTGGCAAGTTCTTCACTACTCCCTGCAGTTAAAATTACAGAATCAACAATGGCATGAAAGTAACAAGGAATGGATAATTTATGATCTACAAAAGGAGGTGGAAAAGTTTTTCAAGGTTTCTATAACCTATGACTTGAAGCTAATTTATGTAAATATGACTAGTATGTAGAAGTGAAAACTACCTTCTAAACTCAAATTTGTCTACCAGCAAAATTTAGGGCACAATTCGTGGATCATATCAGTTTGACAGACCAAGAAAAATTATGGCAACAATAAAAATCAAAACAGGGAATTGAGCAAGGCATATCTATAAATTATACCTGTGGTCTGTAAAGTACATGGATTTAGCACAAAGAACAAACTTCAAAAGCATGGTAAATTTATTCCAATACGGGACTAAAAGACAGCCTAACAAGAAAGACAGCCATTTACGAGGTTTGTCAAAATGTGGGATTTGGTAATGGTAGAATCGTTCTCCATCATCTTGAATAGAATAGGACGATGCAAAATAGGAAATTGAAAATGGGGATGCCCTTCAGACAGTTTGAAGTGTCATGTCAAGTGATCAACAACAATATTCTTTAGTCAAAACTTTTGGAAAATGGAACCCAATGTTCTGTATGGTACTATCAACAATGACATGATCATCTGTTTAATGATTCCCCCTCTAAAAATACATTTAGACAATGTTTTTTCTAGGAAAGCTGTTTTTGCTACTGTGAGTGTTACATGGCTAACCATGACAATTGAGCCTTTAAAAAGGAGCTTATACGAAAGAATGCGGGAACTTACAAAGGGACAATCAGATAGAAGACAGAGAATGCTAGAAACATAAGCCTGTTCTTAGGCAAAATAATAGAGATGGGTACAAAAGCAAGATATTTTTTTCCAAACAATATGATCATCTAAAGCAATCTGTCAGAGTCCCACATACACTGAACTCAAATTCTTGTCATGTGCTCAGTATTTGTACTAAACACTAAAATTTATATCATGAGTAGAAGTTAGAAGTGTTTCTTTTTATTCACATATGGAGTAGTTAGACATTCTTTAAGAGCCTACCAGAATCAGAATTAGAAGTAGAACTACACATGTTCCAAACACAAGCTTACATGTATCACCGTCTTTAAGCATGGAAGACGGATTTCACCAAGGTTCCAAAGGAGAGAACACATCCAGATTTCTTGTCTGTTGTTACCCCTTGTATTGGCATGAGTGGTAAATTGTGATTCTCATCACTTAACAGCAGTTTCAGAGTGACAAATGGGGATCCACGCCTTCTTTTGCTAGGAGATATTACACTTTTGGTTGATCTTGGTGATGCATGTGATGCTACATGTTGAGTGAGTAGTGAATTACCTTGGTATAGGGTTCTCTTCATAGTTGCACTTGATGCTTAGATAATTGTGGCATATTCTTTCGACACTATGATATGTCAGTGGTAGATGGATCATGGTTATTAATGAACAGCCTAGCATAATACTCCCTTAACAAGCATCTAAACAGAAATGAAAAACAAAATGAAAAGATTTAATAAGAGAATGTTTAAAATAAAATAAAAATAAAAACAAAATGAAAAAATTTAATAAAAAATAAAATAAAAATTATTATTATAATAATAAGGTCTTGAACAAAATTTATTGTTATAATAATAAGGTCACCCCTTCATTAGCCTAACCACAAATCATGCAATCCTCCCAAAGTGGGATGATTTCATCACAAAAGATATGTTCCAATGGGGCCATCCCTTTTATACTTAATGCGACCATTTAAACATATGATATAATGTGAAGGGTGCCGTATGATCATTTTAATGCATGAGGCATTTTCTTGAACCATGGCGCACCATCACGCATGAAATGAACTAATAAAGTGAATTATCAAAGGCTTAGTCATATGGGGGGCCGCGTTATAATAAATGTTGATGATGCCACCATGGATCCAGACCTAACACAAATCAACCGTTGCATAAGGGGCCGATACATTGTGCATGTGAAGCCGTTCATGAAACAAGAGCCCCTTTAATTTGTGCCGACCGATTTCAGACGTCGTTGTTTATTTTGTTTTCCTCTGGAGCTACCGCCATTCCTAAACCATATCGAGAGAAGTCGTTCGTATCGTAATATGTTCATGAAAAGGTATAACTTGAGTGGGCATAATGGTTAAAAACATGTGTTTCCTCCTCGGAGATCATAAGTTCAAATCCAGAGGGGGTAGAGTATGTACATGTTGGCTCTTTGTGATAAGGCTAGAAGGGTAGACGACCCCTAGGATAGAGGTCCACCCTGATGGACTTCGGGACGTCTCAGCCCTTGATAAGTCACAAGTTTCTAGTATATCTTGCTTGAGGGTTGTTGGATATACTCTTGGGTTATTACCCATGGTGAAAAAAAAAATATGCTCATGAAAAGGCCATACAACCGACACAACACTTCACTTAACCCACGGATTTGATGAGCTGGACATCGGATGGGGTCATTGTATCATCTTTTGACCAATATGATGGATGTGGATTCTATGTGCAATGGGGTTGTCCCCTTTATTCATGATTTTATATCATGTAAGATTTAGATCATTAAACATTTACTTGATCGTCATCGAGATTTTGATATATGGAGCCACCTTTATTCAATGGCCAATATCCACCCTGCTACGCAGCATTGAATGTTGCAGCGAGTGGTACATAGGTCGTTTAATGCAACCAATATTCACCCTGCTACATAGCATTGAATGTTGTGGCAGGTGGTATATCGATCATCTAATCTGAATTGAATGGCCTGTAGAGTGTATACCACTCACCGCAGCATTCAATGTTGTGTAGCAAGGTAGATAGTGGTTGCCGAATAAAGGTGGCTCCATATCGATAGATTAGATGGCATATATACCACTCACCGCAACATTCAATGTTGTGTAGCAGGGTGGATATTGGTTGCCAAATAAAGGTGGCTCCATATATTCATATGCCATAAGTTGAAATCTCGATGACGGTTAAGTAAGTGATATAATATTGATATGCCCCTTTATTCATTATCTTGTCATCAAGCCAAAGACTATGGTTATGAAATATGTTGAAATATGTACGTGCCTTTTATTGGAGTTATGGTTTGTTTGTTGAAAATTAATACTGGAATGTTCATTCTTCTTATGCTTTATGGAGACCATTGAGGCATCTAACAAAGTGAGTGAAAGTAGTTGTATGGAGGAGGTTGTTTTATTCCTCGCTATTTTGGGAAGTTGTCCTAACTACTATATTTTATTTTTGTTGTTTTAACTCATGGAGTTAGCTAGATGTGAATTTCATTGAGGGGAGTGTCCACTTGAAACATTGGACTTTTCAAAACTTCACACACAGTTTGCATCCAAAAAACTTCCTAGCATTATGACTAACTATGGAAACCTGCATACTCGGATTCATTTAGATTTTTTTTTAAGTAACTTTATTATAATCTCCTAGGGGAGATTGTAGATCTCAACAAACTCTTTCTAGTTTTAGCAAAATATTTGTTAGAGATGATTAATTTATCATTATTCCTAGATGAACTAATGGATTTAGGAAAAGGATTCATTGTTTATTGTATGAAGAGTTAAAGCTAAAATCTATATAAGGATATTCTCTCTCCATTTGCAACTTGGATTGGATTTCAGTGATTAATGAAAGGACTTGTGAGCAAACTAGCTCTAAGCTTTGGAGGATTTAGTCTCATGTTTATATAATTTTTGGTTTTATTTATGTATGTGTGAATATATGTTCTAGGGAGAACCATTGGAGATTGAGTTTTGCAAGTTGTGAATGATAGAGAGAATAATAAGGCCATAGAGAAACATACATGTTACATTAGAAAGAATTGACTGAGGTTAAAGTTCCTTCCCTTCTCCCATCTTCCTTTTGTGTCATTTACCTTCAAGATGAACACAATATGTGCTATACATCATTTGATTAGGTATGTTTGTGGATAATATTTGGGTAGGGGCCGACTTGATTGTTGCTTTGAGTTGTGGATCTAAATACACCCTCTCCCTCACATCTTTGTAAGATTTAACCACCAAGTTAGGGCTATTGTATGACACACAACATTGGCTTCTTATAGTCCCTAATCATTTTAGAACACCCTCTGAAATTGCTTAAATGACTCCATAGCCCAAAGAGACAAGGAACCAATCTCCCTTTCATTCATCACACCAAACCCTTTACCTTTTTCCTTCTTCAATTTCATTGTTGCTAGGTTCTCTTTACTCTCACTCATTATTACACGAAATGAACCCAATAACCAATAGGGAAACCCTCCTTGGCTAGTATTTTTCCTTAATCAAAAGTGAGAAAGGCAAAGCCACTGAGGTGATAGTGGGTAGTGTTCCTAGTAGTTTCCTTTAGGTTCTCACAACTTATGCTTGGGACTTTTACACCACGTGAGAACTTGAGCGGTAACATCTAACACAAACAATTTTTCTCTTATGAACATTCTTCACTAGGCTTTGAGTGACCTAAGTATGCACCAACACAGATCCATCTTAACTTCTATCATGCATTGAGATGGATCAAATCCCTCGAGGTGCAAACCTTTCTTAGAGTGAAAAACTTGAGAAAAAGTGTGCCTCGAGGGATTTGATCCCTCTGGGAGTATGATAGATTCGGAGCTAAGATGAATCTACGCTAGTTACAGTGACAAGAAGCAACATCCAAACTTTAGATCATCATCAATATATATAGGGAGCGAATCTCCCGCACGTGGCTGCGGTTTTACTTGTCCCCCTCCCTCGCCTGCAGTTAAACTCCGCTCCTTTCTTCTCTCGGACTGACCCTTCCCCTCTCCCCTTCCCCGATGGTCTCTTCCTTTCCCACTCCCCTTTCTCGGTGGTCTCTCCCTCTCCTTACCGACCATGGAAGCCTTCCCGGTCACCGTGCAATTTACCGACAGCATGGAGACAGTTATGGAAGATGCCATGGCAGTAGATTTTTTGGTAGGTGGAGGACCACTCGAACAACTAGCGAACCCTAATGACTTCCTCTCCGCTCCTCCCCAGGTCGAACCCTTTTCCCCCCCTCTTCCCACTCTTCTCAATGGACTATTGTTTGGAGATTTCACAGAACCATGGTTGTCTAAGTCTTCAAACACTCTTGCAAACTTTTTACCCCCGCTAAGTCCGCCTCAAGCTACTGATTTAGAGTGGGTAAACTCCATTACAAAAGGACTCACTCCTCCGGATCCTACACTCCTTCGCCCTCCCTCCAGCAAAGTCTCGGTCCCCCCAGTTCCCTCTGAGTCTGGATCTCCTGCGGCTCCTTTCTCCTCATTTAAGGGTTTTATCGCTGCTTGGTTGGATCCGGATGAATATAGTGGATTTGAACAGGCCTTCTCCACCAGAGGGCACATAAAAAAGCACTTAACTACCTCGGAAGGGGCTATCAGAGGCAGAGAAACAGGTCCTAGGTTGAAGCGGAAAAATTTAAAGAACAAAGGAAAAGTTGGGAACCTAGCTCTTGGTGAAGACGTGGAGTTCAACCAGGTCACCCATATGGAAAGACAAACAATTGTTGGGAGAGTGAATGGCAGGGTCTTCGCGATGAAAACCATCCGAGATTGGATTCAAGATGCTTGGTAGGACGAACTTGGATACTCGTCGGAACTGGTGGAATTAAACAGGAATTGGTATGCCTTCATCTTCCAAAGCAGCGAACACTCTAAATGGGTACTAAGTAAAGCATGGAGTATCAACAACTCTCCGATGCTTCTCAAACCCTGGAATCCTCTATTTGATGCAAATACAAAACGCCTTGACAAAATTCCGGTCTGGGTAAGACTACCAGCACTTCCCTTCCATCTATGGTCCTTTGAGTACTTTCAAAAAATTGGGAATTTCTTAGGAGATTTCTTGGATGCGGATATGTCTTATGAAGAAACAAAACAAAGGAAGGTTGCCAAAATTCTAGTCAATTTGAATGTCAGGGAAGGTTTGGGGGAAGAGATGGACCTCACCTGGGGAGATTACACGTATTCTCAAAAACTGGACTATGAAAACATATCGTTCAGATGCCGAAGATGTCATCAGTATGGACATCTGGCTAAAAACTGCAAACTCCTTCTAAGAACCAGAGGAACGGTGTATGGGAGGCATAAAGATTCACAGAAAAACGTTGGCTCTTCGGTCCTCGAACCCTCCCCACAAAAGGAGAAAGGATGTCAAATGGAATACCTCACAGAAGCTTTGGCAGAAGAATTGGACCAACCCTGTTCAGAGCTGGCTACCACATGCCCGACCCAGCAAGCTCCAGTACAGACAGAAGACTCTGCCTTTCTGGTCACAGGTACCTCCTCTAACCCTACCCCCTCTATTACTGTTTTAATAAATAATTTGTCTATTAATAGTCCTGAGTGGCTGCTCTCACCAAGCCTCCCCCCGTTCCCTCCCTTGGCTACTTTTCAACCCCCCTTTCCACTTCCCTCCTCACCCCCTCGTTGCCCTACCCTTTCCCCGGCCTCCTCTACTTCCCTCCTACCCCCGGTCCTATCTTCTTTGTCACCTACCCCTGCCTTGGATGTTTCCACCACTTCATCGACTGATACCTCCTCCAGAAGATACTTCTTAAGATCACAGAACAAAGAACACTCAGGAGGTTTAGCCTTAGACCCGACCCCAGCAGAGAAATCCGGCAGAGGCAGGAAATCACTCCTCTCAAAAGCACAAAAGAGAGCCAAAATTGATTTATTAGCAGGGAAACAAGTTTCTATTGAAAGGGCGCTTAGAGCAAGGCGAACCCTGGGAAAGGGGCCTTGATGAAGTGTTGCTCCTTCAATTGTAGGGGTTTGGCTGGTCCCCTCAAAAAACCATCCCTAAAAAGGATGATTCTCACAGAACATCTAGATGTACTTCTCCTTCAAGAAACTTTGGGGGAAGGGGTGGAAGTTGATAACAGACTCTCTCTTCTTTTACCGGATTGGAGCTTCATTACTTTAGACTCGATCGGGAGATCTGGAGGATTAGCTATCAGATGGAATTGTTGTACCTAAAAGTTTTCAACTCTTGGGGTTTTGAATCCGGACTTGGGATCACAATCATCTCAATAGAACTTGAAGATCCCCTTAATATTGTGAACATCTATGGCCCGTGTCACAACAGAGGCTCTTATTGGGACATTGTCGTCAACAAGTCCTTCCTAAAAGAAAATCACTTAATTTTGGGAGGAGACTTAAACTTCTCTCTAGGCATTAAAGAAGTTTGGGGAACCCATGCGAGATCTGACCCCCTCTCGACCTACTTGACACAAAAATTGGAAGAACTCAATCTTTTGGATATTGAGCCGGTTAATTTCAAACCAACCTGGAGGAATAACAGAGTGGGAGAAGACATCATCGCAAAAAGACTAGACCGGTTCTTGATAAAAGACACTTTAATAGAAAAATCCTTTCAATTGAAACAATGGATAGGACACGGAGGAATCTCGGATCATTATCCAATTTTTCTTGAGATAAGAACTGGGATGGATAAGCCACCCAGTCCTTTCAAATTCAACAGAACCTGGCTCAATGATGAAACTTTTTTAAAATTGGTTAAGGAAAATTGGCGAATTTATGACCCAGAGAGCAATAAGGCGAGAGGTCTACACTTTGTAAAAAATCTACACATTATCAAAGAGAAGACGAAGACCTGGGCACATCAAAAACTACTAAAAGAGGATTTGGAACCAAAGGAACTGGAATCACAACTAAACCTTATCTCGGAAGAACAGGGTGGAGGTTTTGATACAACTCATGCCAAATTAAATCTTTTAAAATTGGAAGAAAGAAGAAACAGACTACTAAAGGAAAAAGAAGAAACTTGGAGATTAAAAAGCAGAACCACCTGGCAGAAGAGTGGAGACGAGAACACAAAGTTTTTCCAAGCATATGCAAAAGGCAAAAAATGCACAAACTCAATTTGGCAGTTAAAGGATCAAGATGGAAAAAAGGAACATACGTGCGAAGGAATGGCGAAAATTGGGAAAAAGTTCTTCCAGGATCTCTATAAAGCAGAAAACAAGGCCACTATAGAAGAAGTGATTCAAATGGTACAGTACTTTCTAGGCTTTACTAGTGAGGAAGACAATAGAATGCTTATGGAAAAGGTAACATTAGAAGAACTTAAGGATGTAATGAAAAGCTTTCAAAAGGACAAAAGCCTAGGACTAGATGGATGGAGAATTGAGTTCTTTCTGGGCTTCTTTGATACTATTGGACAAGATATACTAAGCCTAGTTGAAGAGACAAGGCTTACTGGACAAATGCCACTGAGTTTAAACTCAACCTTCATTGCCCTTATTCCAAAGAAGGACAACCCGGACACCCTAGATGATTTTAGACCGATCTCTCTGTGCAACTGCATCTACAAGATCATCTCCAAAGTCATAGCCAGAAGACTTAAGAAGGTACTATCTGACAAAATCTCTTTGGAACAATTTGGATTCCTAGAGGGAAGGCAGATTCACGAAGCAATAGGAGTGGCACAGGAAGCCCTACATAGCATAAAGACCGGGAAGCTAAAGAGTGCGGCTCTTAAAATCGATCTTTCCAAATCCTATGACAGGGTAAGTTGGCTCTTTATCCGATTTCTTTTAACACATCTAGGCTTTACAGTTCCTTTTATTAGATGGATTATGTGTTGTCTTTCAATTGTAACCTTCTCAATCCTCATAAACGGGTCAGCTACGGATTTCTTTAGATCTGAAAGAGGTTTAAGACAAGGTTGTCCACTTTCCCCTCTACTGTTTCTTCTTGTCGCTGAAGGACTTAGCAGGGCTTTAGCAACAGAAAAACGATCTGGGTCTTTCTCGGGCATCAATATCTCCAATACACTTCACATAACTCACCTTTTCTTTGTAGACGACATTCTAGTCTTTTCTACAAGAACTAGAGGGGAAGCAGACATTCTCAATAATACTCTGAAACTCTTCTCTAAAGCTACATGAATGATTATAAACGAAGGAAAATCTACCCTCACCACCTCTTGTCTATCAGAATTGGAAAAAAGGTGATACAGACTTCTCTTTCCTTTTGAAGAGAAAACGATTGATGAAGGACTCAAGTATCTGGGATTCACATTGAAACCAAATGATTACAGGAAGGAGGATTGGTCTTGGCTCCTGAAGAAATTAGAAAAAAGATTAAGTTCTTGGAGTCACAAATGGCTCTCCAGAGCTGGTAGATTGGTGCTAGTAAAATCAGTATTGGAAGCCATCCGAGTATTTTGGATGTCACTAGCTTGGATCCCAAAAGAAACTTTGGAGGCAGCTAGAAAACTATCTTTCAGATTTCTGTGGAGTGGAAAGAAAGATACAAATGTGACTCCTTGGGTAAGATGGAAAAGGATTGCAGTCCCAAAAGCTTTAGGTGGTTGGGGATTAAAAAATATACATGTTTTCTCCAAAGCCTTAGCTGCCAAAGGGGGATGGCGTCTTCTTTCTACAAAAAGCCTCTGGACAAAGGTTATCACTAAAAAGTACACTGAACCAGACTCCCTGGAGTCTTGGATCAGAAGAACTCAGAAATCCCTCAAAGGTGCTTCAACGATCTGGAAGGCAGTGATAAAATCTTTCCCTGTGATAGAAGGTGGTCTTGCCTAGAAAGTAGGAAATGGACTTTGAGTAAGGCTAGGGGCTGACCCTTGGACAAGAAGCAAAGGAAAACACTTACTCTCAGATCACCTACTAGCTATTTTAAAACAAAAAGGACTAAACTCCTTAAACTCGATTACGGACCAACCCTCCACTACTCTCTGGGCTCAAGGGTGGAAAACTGCCACTACCCTCAATTTAAATACTGAAGATTCAGCAGAATATGAGAATTTTTGAAATGCCCTTTTTCTCTCACAAATTAGGATAAGAGAACTTGAAGATGAATTGGTCTGGGACAGAAATGAGGCTGGTATCTACACTCCAAAGGAAGGATACTTACAACTAATGCAAGATTTCTCTAAACTGAACCAGTCTGGTAGTGGAAAAAGATTTGGAAGATCAATGGTCCAGCCAAGGCAAAAATCTTCTGGTGGTGTGTGCTTTCAAACAAAGCCCCAACCTGGGATATACTACAAAAAAGAAATTTTGTCGCACCAAGTAGATGGCCACTGTGCAAGACTGAGGGAGAATCGACTTTACATCTCTTCCTTGAATGCACTTACATAAAAGTGGTCTAGTCAGAAGTTTCAAGCACTCTAAATTCCCCTTTCCAGTGGGAAGGACACACATTGGAACAAGCCTGGAAGAACTGGTGGGAAAACTCCACTTACAAAACATACAGATTACTCCCTTTACTGATCACTTGGGGAGTTTGGATAGCAATAAATGAAGCCATCTTCAAAGAGGCGACTACAACTCCCAGGAAAACCTCACTAAACAGTCTGTCCATTTTATCCTCCTTTCTACCAAAAGAAAGAACAAAGAACAAAGTATTAAAAGAAGTATACATAGAAAAATCCACTCCTTGGGGTTTTCTTGATGGAGCCTCCCAACATTAAACCTGTGGAGGAGGAGCATTACTTTACTTCTCAAACACACACTACTTCACTTTATCTGCTGGATTGGGAAATGGAACAAACAATTATGACGAATTAATGAGCCTTAAACTTCTCATGGTTTTTGCACTCGAAAAGTGTTGCAAAAAGTTAACAGTTTTTGGAGACTCAAAAAATGCAATAAACTGGATAATTGGGACTCAAAGATGCAATAATATCAGACTTGCCAATATTGTGGAAGACATAAAATCACTGCAGAATTTTTTTTACTTCTTCTCCTGTCAACATGTCTACAGGGAAAAAAATAAAGAAGCGGACAAAGCTTCGAAAAAGGGCGCATACATGGAGATGGGCCACTGGAAGGTCACAGAAGACATAAATGAACAATTACAGGAACAACAGAGAATCTTTTTGTAAATGAATGTAACTGTTAAAAGTTTTTACAAGATTTTGGAAACAAAATCTAAGGAGGACACTATAAAGATTGTACTCAGTACATTGTAGCATTACAGATTTTTGGGAATGACTATGTAAAATCCCACGGGATGAAGAAGGAAAAAACTACTCGATAAGAACTATGCAGA
>JASDQU010440055.1:34005-46252 GCA_032191745.1 Picea mariana | reverse complement strand
CTATTATAAAGACATCCGTTTATGTGTTTACTTTTTTACATTTACCTAATCATATTTAAAAATTACTTTGATAGCTAATTGATTGCCACGTAAGTGATTAACAGAAATTAAAATATTAACACCAGAGAAATGAAGCTTAACCGTTTATTTGTTAATCAATAATAAAATTTAATATATTCTTTTAAGGATTATTTTCATCTTATCAGTCTTTCGGAGTTGATCAGCCACAATTATGTGGCTGTGCTAGTTTAACTTTAAACCCTCATCTGATGGCTATACATTGAAGATGTTGGCATATTTTTAGTCATCCTCCAAAATCAATGGGTCAGATTTATTGTTCATAACTTTCTTGCATTTATCAAGACATCTGTTAACATGTTACTTTTTAACAATTACCTAATCACATTAAAAAATTACTGTAAAGATATGTACCATACAGCTGCGAGTTAGTGGCTATGCTAATTTAAATTCAATTAATTAAAACTTAATTAAATTGTACCTATATTAAGTGGATGTGAAAAACATTAATAATACTGACCGAGCAGAGTGACCATATCTGCAATGTTCAAACCCTTGGCCGAGAATGCTGCAGCTGCGTCAGAAACTAGTGAACTGGGACCGGGTAAATCCACATCGTTTATTGAAGAGATTCTTCCATCTCTTCTTCCCGTTGGTAGACTGTATTGTGGCCCACCTGCCTGTCAAAGTTTCAACCGAGTTTTTGTTATTGCATTCAGTGAAGCCGAGTGTTCTTTATAACATTTTTTATTCTGTGTGGCTATTTAATAGATACCGATTAACATAGAATAACAGATTAGTTTACTGATAATAATCGTGTGCTCGAACGAAATCAATTTTGAAGATCGCAAAATTGAAGGAAATGTATACCAGGGCAACAGCGTCTCTGGTAGCAAGTGCAATTATATCAGCACAAGACACAACTCTCGGGCATTTCTTTTCAACCGCGGCTTTTGCTGCATCGATTATATTAAATCCTCTCACCGATTGGTTTGGGAATGCTGCTTTCTCTGGTACGTTTTTACCTTTAGCATCAATCAGAATTGATGCGTCGCAGCCCTTCAACAGCGTAAATCAACGTTATTCACAAGCAAAGCCATTAAATCCTTGTAAGACTTCTATTTTAATGAGCAATTTGATATGTTTAAATGAAAGATGAAGATCATAACTATAATCTTACCCTTACAAAACAGTCATGAAAATGCATGCGAAGGAGTCCAGCAGGGATAGACTTGTCTGTCTTAAAGAAGCTTGCGATTACTCCTCGCACAATGGATTCTGCTTGCGGACACTTGGTGCTGTAAAATCCCACCTGGAGGGCCAATGTGGGTCGTAGAAACGCGAGGAGGACAAGGGATTTCACGATTCTGAGTGCCATTATAATCAAATGTTTCGACGTCATTGCCGTGCTGAAAATATCCCTGAGCGAATACCAATAGGGAAAATGCTCATCACCACTCTGAGATTAGAACGCTTCTTATAGCAATGGAGACTATGAAGATTTCAATTGAGGTGACAAGGGATAAGACCATGAGTTGTATATATGCCGGATGCGTAAGAATATATAACAACTCCCGGAATCTTTGCACTGCTGTATTGGTGTTCGCCGACTTCATCATATATTCATGTAATTGTGACGAGGTCAGATCGTGTAGTACGAGTCAGCGGTATGTAATTGCCAGGAAACTTGATATCTCGTTAATATCCAGAGATGAAGCTTTTCAGAAATTCTATATTTATTTTTATTAGCTAACGAGAGTGAATGCATTGGATTCTCTGTTCAAACTCCATTGCCGTAGACAAGCCGCTTCAATGTGCCAGCGATGGGATCTGAAATTCGTCCATCATATTAGTGTTTCGCGGGTTGTTATCAGAAAAGTTAACTGGCACACAACAGTGCTTCTCACGATCCGAATGTTCCACGATAGATCTCGTCCAATAATATTCGATTTATTTAAAATCTTCGTGATGAATAATCCTGGCCCCTGGCCATGTGCAAGTACATAGCACTGAATCGTGCCCTGTACCATATCGTGGAAATTGCCAAAACAATTTTCAAACCAAAATTGTTTGAAACCTTAAGTTATCTCGTTTAGGGTTTTCTTTAATGGAAATTGCCAAACCAAAATTGTTGGAAACCTTAAGTTATCTCGTTTAGGGTTTTCTTTAAAACAAATCCGATTGTACATTCGGGTTAAAACAAGGTCCAGCCACGAAGTCAATTGTTGACAGTGGCTGAGGCAACCCTCCGATGGTACGAGGACGTGCATATGAAACTGTACACCACTCAAACCGAAGAAAATCTCTCTTTAGTTATACTTACGTACAACATCTGAATATTTAAGTTTTGATTCAGGTATCCAGTTGTACCAAATGCAGATTATGGACCTAAGAGCTCTGCCAATGTGGAGAACGCTTATTGTTTATAGATTTTTTGGATATTACAAAGTTATTAAATCTTCGACTAGATTAAACACACTTTTCTTTCAAAAACATAAAACTAAGCTTTTTGGGATGGGTGACTACTATGGAAGTTACGGGGTAAAGTCTCGGAAGTGATGATTGATGTTATGTGATTTTTTTGTTGGTTTCAATTCCACTTCTTCATCCATGTGAGCATCACCGGATGCAATGAGTGCTAAGTGGACTATTCAAATAATAAGGATTATTGGTCACTTGCAACTAATACTCATGGGTATGGGTCATAGATTAATGACTTACTCTACTCAGTTAATCCCAAAAAATGATATCTAATATGTTGCACCGAGGAAGCTCCTCTATGCATAATACGAGTTAAGGGAGCTCTAATAAGATAGTTCATAAGGCACAATACTTTCTAGGGTTTTGCAAATGGGGTAGCAAGCTAAGTTTGCTTGTGATGATTGATGCTATGCGATTCATTTCGTTGGTTTCAATCCCACTTCTTCACCCCTATGAGCATCACCTGATGCAATGAGTGCTAAGTGGACTATTCAAATCATGAGAATTATTGGTAGTTGCGACTAATACTCAAGGATATTGGTCATAGATTAATGACTTAATCTACTCAGTTCATCCCCAAAAATGATATCTAATATGTTGCATTGTGGAAGCCCCTCTATGCATAATAAGAGTGAAGGGAGCTCTAACAAGATAGTTCATAAGGCACAATACTTGCTAAGGTTTTGCAAATGGGGTAGCAAGCTAAGTGGACTTGATTGTGGGGGAAAATCCACAATTAAGCGCGCTTGAGCCAGGTGCATATTGGGATGGGTGACCACCCAAGAAGTCCTGGTTACTAGGTGCGGAAGTGCGGAAGTGATGATTGATTTGTTGGTTTCAACCCCACTTCTTCACCCCAGTTAGCATCACCCGATGCAAAGAATTACTAAGTCCATTACTCAAATCATGAGAATTATTGGTCACTTACTACTAATAATCATGGATATGGGTCATAGATTAATGACTTACTCTATATAGTTAATCCCAAAAAATGATATCTAACATAAAACTAATTATCAATTTAGTTCTTTTAAAAGTACTTAAATCATTTAAACCAAAAAAATATTAAAACTTTATTTTTTAACATAACATAATTTGCAACTAGAAATTTAATTAGCAATATATTTTATTATTAAAGACAATAAAATTGCTGGTGAAAAAAAAAAAAAAAACCTACAATTCTCCACAAATATTCAACAATAAAATAATTTATGTTTTGAATCTCACCATGGCAACATGGTCATCCTATGATGAAAGAAAGAATATATCGAGAACATGTCCAATGAAACAACATTCTCAATAAGAGTAATCTAATTAATTAATTAATTATGTACATGGTTACATTCGAAGTCTACTTTTAAATTCTCAACGAGAGTAATCAGATTAATTAGTTATATACATAGTTAGAATGGAAGTCTACTTCAGATTAATTAGTTATGTACATAGTTAGAATGGAAATCTACTTACATTTGAAAGGTAACCCTCCTTCTCTCCAAGTAAGCAGATTTTGTTTTCTCATGTATAGCCCTTCTTCTCTCCAAGTAACTTAGGATAGGCAGATTTTGTTTTCTGTATTAAACATTTTTTGGATGAAGATAATGGTTTGGAAATGAATCCATTGCTCCCAAAAAAAAATTATTCACACACTTAATTTTTTCTACAATATTTACTTATTTGATGTATCTTATTCACTTATTTGATTTATCTTTGATGATGATTAAGAATAAAATAATTAATATAAAAGTCAATCTTTTTTTTTTTTCTTTCAAAATTCTTCTCAAATTAGATTAAAAATTATAATTCCAAGGATTTTGAATCATTTCAAAGTTACCACATCATCAAAATTATAAATGAATAAATCAAAACATAACTTCATTTAAACAACTTAAAAAATACTTAAAAAAAATTAAATTTATTTACTAAATCGTCCCCTCATAAAAGTCAACTTGCACAGTATGCATCCATGGTTAGTGCTCGGATTGTTACAGGAAAACGTAAGTGGCCCGCCATGGTGTTTGCCACGATCTCAATGTGCTACGATTGATTTCGTCGGTTTGACATTCGATTTATTAAAGTCTTTGTGCTCTGCTTGAAATAAATCAATATTCCTTGCCCATGTGCAAGTGCTTGGCCCGTCAAATGTGCTCCGAATTTTATTAAGGTTTTGTTTAAAAATGCTTAAAATGGTCAACTTTATTTATCTGTGCTTAAAGGTGTATTTACATTAGGTAAGCATGCTTGGGCCCAAATTGGAATGGAGAAAAATAAAGTGGATATGGTTTTTTGGATAAAATCTTTAATATAAAGAGTAATTTAAATATGACAAAATCATGTTTTTTTTTTTCTTTTCAAAAATGCATATTTAAAAATAATAAGAGGTTAATTTAGTCAAATAGAACCATAACATCTTTAAAATAAAATTATAACATCTTTAAAATAAAATTATAACATCTTTAAAATAAAATTATCTGAATAATTTTAATAAATGTTTTAATTTCATTAATGTGAATTGTGTTTTTAACATGGTTATGAATCATGACACAACTACCCTTCTCAGGGTTCACTTTTGGGAAGGGCATGCCAAGACATGAATATGAAAGTTGAACATGTTTATTAATTAATTAGGTGGAGTGTGACAAATGTTGTAAAGTAGTTAATAATATTTGGAAATGTTGAACTTCCATGCATGGATCAAGAGGACATTTGTAATGGTGAATATAAGCTATAGTTGGAAAGGGAAGTGATGCCATTGTAGTGGTGACTTATTCTTCTTTAACATTCCCCAACCTAGATGAGGTCCACTACGTGTGGAAAACTCATATTTTAAAATTTTTAAAGCTAACTTATTTCCTATGGCTTTCGAGATACAAATTACAGCTATATTTAACTATTCTCTGTTACCATTAATTAAATCCATTTACAACATGCTAAAATGGACATGAATGAAATTGAACTAACTTAACACAACAACATATAGTATTTTTCAAACACAAAGTCAATACACAACATTTTTAACTCACGAGTACAACACATTAACATATAAACACTTATCATTTAATTTAGTTGTGCAACCAACTACTTGGGAAGGACATTCCACCCAACCATAGACTTGATGCTCCAAATCTCAACAACAAGTCTCTCCTGAATTGAGACTAGCAATCAACAAAATAGGGTGGTCTCTCAATGTCCACTCACATCTCATAAATCCCACAACCCACTGGTATTCTCCAACAACTATCTTGATTTTTCATCAGCTCTCTTCCTCTCGACCTTCTCAACCCAATGAATGTTTCTCTTCACTAATATCAGTCACTTGGGAATCCAATTCATTTATCGGGGTTTCTCTGGCATAAGTAACTAGGAATCCCTTTGTTGGGAACTCACTACCCATACAACTACTAGCAAAACAACAACAACACTTGTTGTTACAATGCAACTCACATAGGAGTTTGCTCTTCAAGCTTGATAACCTCGCTCTTTAATATTTTGCTCCAAAAATGCTCTACTCCAAAAATTTTCCTCCTTGGTTGCTCCAGCTCCAAGATCTTCTTTTATGATCTTTGTTTGTTGTCCATGCCAAAGATTGAATGTCTAAAAATGTTGTAACTACCCATACAAAATTTATATCCTTTGACTTTCTTTCTTGACTCACACACTTCCTCAAGATGATTGTACTTATCCCCCATTTTCCCAATAACTATGGGAAGTGACTTCTCACAGATACCTTCTTACGTGTATTGATTGGATTTGGGGACACTTAATCAGAAATTAGAAGGTTCATATACCAATAGTAATTTTAGGAAGTGGATTGAATTAATAGACATGGATAATCCTCCTTGGAGCCCTCTCTTAGACATTCTCCTAGACCCTCCCCTCTCTTATGGATTAATTTATCCCCCATCTCTACCCATATCCCCCAGTAGCTGGCATCACATTTTATTATTAAAATTCAGAAATACAATTCGCATATACATCGCTTGGCCATGGACACATATTATATCTACATAAGCATTAATTAAATTGAGGATTATAGCATGAATGTTACATTCCCCCTCCCCACCAACTGTGCATCATCCTCGATGCATACTATGCCAATATACATATTGTTATAGAGTTAATTGACACCTAATCATTAGGTCATTATCACCTAAATATCACCTAATCACTAGGTCATTATCCCCTAAAAACCCTTTATTTTAATCCTTAAAACCTACCACTTCTTCCCTGAGTTTCCATCCAATTTCCCACCTGATCGCCCTTTTCCTTCACTAAGGGTGCGAAAAAAAGGTTTGGTTGCTCCTTTTGGCCTACCAAGGAGTGACTGGTCACTTTGTCTATGTGTCTAGGAAACGACCAATTCTAGAAGCTCCTATTTTTGGATTTGGTTTCTATGGATAAGACCTCCCATTGATTTCTCAAGGTTTAGCCCCGAGAAGGATTCCATTATGATCTCGAGAATATTATCCTAATAAGTATATGGCCTTATCCCTAAATCCCTATAATAACCAATCCATTTACCATGGGAAGAGAGGAAAACAGAGCTAGGAAATTTACTATGGTGATTTGGTTGCAAGACTTGGGCAAGGAGCTTGGAAGGAGGTCATCTCTTCAGTCTACATTTGTAAGTTGTAATATTGTTTATTTGATTAATATAAGACATACTAGATGTTTTCCTCTATCTAATTGTTCATATAAGTTTATGTATTCATTAGTAGAGAATTAGTATAATTTTGTGTTATAATATACTATTAGATCTGTTGCCAATCCATGCATTATTGTTTTCATCTTCGGAATATTTTCGTCTTCTTTGGTTGTTTCCATGTATGAATCATATCTAGGAATATTCTTAGTTTATGTCTATATTCCTGTCTTAGGTGCTGGTAGAACCTAAGGGAGCTCGGCTCCTGTAGGGTACAAAATACCTACAAAACATATACAAATTTACATCACAATGCTTAAAGAAATAAAATTCTGCAATTTCACAACTCCAACAACAATTCCAACCAAAATATCTTATTCCTCTCAACCCAATGACCCAAGGAATGTAACCCCTTCACTGTTCTTAGTCTATTTGGATGTACCATTTGTTTTTCATCCCCCTCGCCCTCGCGTAGGTTGGCTAGGACTCTGAGATGTGGTTCTGGAACTCTATTTGCTCAAAATGGAGTGTTGATTTCTTATATTTTGTTTTCCTCCAAATTGACCAAAATTTGTGACTATTCTTCCCATATGTTTTCTTCATGCTCTCATGTAGCATCTTTAGGACCATAGTAGGTCCATTGAACCTTTACCTACCCTATGGCTTTGTTCCTAAACACTTTTACTTTCTGATCTAGGATGTGTACTAGTTCCACTCGGAAATCCCCTTCATGTTCCACCTGGATCACAATCCAATAGATTATGTGGTTAGGGTCAGGAACATATATATTTAATAATGACACATGAAATACATTATTCATTCTCATTCATGTAGGCACTGCTAGCATATGTATGCAACTGACCCTATCTTTTATAATATTTCAAAAGGTCCACAATATCTTATTGCCAACTTTGGGAAACTTCCTAATCTTAGTGAAATGATCTCCTCCTTCACTTTTAAAAACACATGTTCACCCACTTTAAAATATCTGAAAACTTTGTTCTTATTTTCATAAATGTTTTGCATGTCCTGGGTAGCCTTTAAATTCTGTTTGATCTTTGTCATGTTCTCTTCCATTTCCTTCAACAAATATATCCCAATAACTTCTTTTTCTGCTGGATTATCAAAACTCACTGGCATGTTCCAATGATTTAAACAATCTCATTTTCAATGAGGCTTGATACCCATTATCATAAGAAAAATAAGCTAAATGAATATAATCTTACCACTTTGATGGTTGGTCCATCACATACATTCTAAGAATGTCCTTAATTATTATGTTAGTTCTCTTTGTTTTCCCATCTAACTATGGGTGATACATTGTACGGAGATTTAAATTTGTCCCAAAACCTTTGAACAAACCCTTCCAAAAATTGGATGTAAATTTTGGATCTCTATTTGAAATAATTGCCTTAGGCACCCCACGTAGCCTAGATACTTCTTTCATGTAGATATCTACAATATTTACTTCCTTGTGTGTTGTCTTTACTGGAATAACATGTGTTTCCTTAGTTAATTTATCCACCACCACTGTGATGGAATCATGTTGCTTTACTATTCTTGACAACTTTGTAATAAAATCAACTATATTTTCTTACTTTTTCCATTTTGGAATGGGAAATGGTTGTAATAGACCTGTTGGATGTCTATGTTCATTATTCACTTTCTGACACTCTATACATATGGCATTGTAACCAGATAGTTATTTCTTCATTCTTGGCCAAAATTATTGGCTTCTTACAAATGCAATTGTCTTCTAATATCTTGGGTGCCCAACATATGGCACATTGTCCATTTCCCTTATCAATTCATTTTTCATCTCATTGAAATTTGAGACATATACCTTACCTTTGTACACAAGAATTCCATCTTCTTGCAGTTCATGGTATTT
This sequence comes from Picea mariana, assembly GCA_032191745.1. Lineage (NCBI taxonomy): Eukaryota > Viridiplantae > Streptophyta > Pinopsida > Pinales > Pinaceae > Picea > Picea mariana. The sequence goes on along the minus strand of JASDQU010440055.1, from coordinate 37,223 downwards.
AAATCTTTGTTGTAAATTTCCTTGTTGTAACATGTTTATTTTATTGCCAAATAGTGTTGATGTAAATTTGTTTTTGCAACAAATTTTATCTTTTAGATCATTTTTGTACATGTTGATGGCTACAATGTGCATCTCATGTGATATCCTATTGAGTGCATCAACCACTTGATTCTCCTTGTCTTTGATATGTTTAATTTCAAAGTCATATTCACTAAGGAATTCAAGCCATCTAGTTTTTCTGGCATTTAATGTTGGTCATCCAAACAAATGTTTCAAATCACAATGTTTTTTCTCAAATTTACTCCCAATGAGGTAATGTCTCCATATTTTTAATGCATGTACAATTGCTACTAATTATATATCATGTGTTGCATAATTCATTTCATGCACTTTTAATTTTCTGGACTCATAGCATATCACATGCTCTTTTTATGTGAGGACTCCACTAAGTCCTTCCTTTCATGCATTGGTGCACACCGCAAAAACTTCATCCGGATTTGCAATCTTCAAGATCAGGGCACTTGTCAAGATGTCTTTCAGCTACTAAAAACTCTCTTCACACTTGAGAGTCCATTCAAATTTCACTCCCTTATTTTTCAATACGTGATTGAGATTGCAATATTTGAGAATCCTTTTATGAATCTTCGGTAATAACCTATAAGACCCATGAATGATTTGACCTCTGTGACATTTCTTGGCATTGACCACCATCTAATGGAATCTATATTCTTGGGAACAAATGTTATCCCTTATGTGGAAATTATATGCCCCAAGTAATGAATCTTCTTTTGATAAAAGATGCACTTACTTAGCTTGGCATACAATTTATGCTCTCTTAAAACTTGCAACACAATTATTAAATGTTGCTAATTTTTTGCTTTTGACTTAGAATAGATGAGTATGTCATCTAGAAACATAATTACAAACTTGTCCAGATACTCCCTAAACACTCTATTCATCAGGAACATGAAAATATATGAGGCATTTGATAGTCCAAATGGAACAACCGTGAACTCATAATTCTCATATGTTGTCTTGAATGTTGTCTTGTTGATGTCCTCTTCCTTTATCCTCACTTGATGATAACCTAATTTCAAGTCAATCTTAGAAAATATTCTTCCACCTTTCAATTGATCAAATAAGTCATCAATCCTTGGAAAATGATAGTTTTTCTTTATGGCAACCTTATTTAGTTGTCTAGAATCAATACAAAACCTCAAGGTTCCATATTTCTTCTTCTTCAAAAAGAATCGTCACTAACCAAGGTGACACACTTGGGTGTATATACCTCTTCCTTAGCAATTCTTCAAGTTGCATTTGCAACTCCTTCAACTCTGGTGTGCCCATTATATATGGTGTTCTGGACACTAGGACAACCTTTGGCACTAAATCAATAGAGAAATCAATGTCTCTCTTTGGTGTATATCCTGGGATTTCCCTAAAAAAATCTTCAAAATCCGTTAAGACCAGATGGTATTCAATGTTTTCCACTTTATCTTTCACTTTCTCTTCCATATGGACTACAAAAATTTGTCATCCCTTTCTGAAACTCTTTTTCAACTGCATAGCCAAAATAACAACTACAACTCTTGGAATGCCTTGAACCTTGCCTTCTCTTATTCATTAAAACATGTGATTGTCTTGTTATAGAAATATAAGACATCATGGTGTTTTTCCAATCAATCCATGTCAATTAGAAAATTATATGAACCTAATGGTATGATTTTCACATATACCTTTGTGTTGAGTCCATTCATGTCTATTGGAAAATATTTAACCAACTCATTGATCTTTCTTTTAGCCCCTATGGCTAACTAAACAAACAAAGTTTTCTTATTATTACTAAACAAACAAATATTTCATATGCTTACTCTTTCAACAATGTTATAGTTTATGTAACTAATACTAGCTCTAGAATCAATTAAAACTGATATGGGTTGGTTATCAATCTTACCTTCCACTTCAGTCATGGGGGATTGATATTTTTATTGATTGTTTTCCAAGGATGCATAAATCCTTGGCATATTTCCTCCCATGTCTTCCATTGTCTCAGCCTCTTGAATGTTGTGGAAAATTGTCATTCTTTATCCCTTTTTAGGGTAGCCCCTATATATAACTGATTTCCCTCACATCCCCCACATTGTACAGGTTGCTTCCTCAGACTTTTCCCAAATAATTTTGTAGTCTTGTGATCATTTTGGGTTGACTGACCTTGCCGATTTGATTAAGATTTATTCTTGAAAAATGGTGGCTTAAAACCTTTATACCTTTGATCCTTTTTATGCTTCATCTTGTCATTCCAATCTTTCTGAAAAACTGACCTTCCTCTACTTTACTCATAAAGATGCTTTTCTCTCCTTATGGATTCTTCCAAATTCTTGGGGTTATCATATTGTATCTTGTCACTATATAAATAAGGTAACCCACTCAAAATACTTTGGATTTTGACTTTCTCATCCTTTATGAAGTCAACATATTTCAACAACTCAAAGAATCTCTTCTCATATTCATCCATTGTCATTCTTCCCAACATGAGTTCAAATAACTCTTTCATCTTCCTTTCATAGTAATTCTCAAAAACATATTTCTCTTGGAAACATCCTTTGAATTGCCTTCATGATATCTTCTTCTCATCAAGGTTCTTGTATTTCTTAAGCTGATCCCACCACATGGATGTATTTCCTTGCAAGTTGTAGGTTGAAATTATTTCTTCTACCCTTGAGGGGTAATCATGTAGCTAGAAATATTTCTTCATTTCCAATAGCCAAACATCCACCTCTTCTCCTTTCCTATGCTCACAATTAAAATTTGGTGGATTGATTATCCTAAGTTTTCCTTGTAATATGTCTACCTCAAGCCTTCTTTTTTACCTCCTGACAATGTTGGACTATGGTTTTCGTTAGACCAAAACTCGTAGGCATTAATCTTTTCCACAATTTCAAGAGTTAGGATCCATGAGAGGGGGTTAAACCATGTCGTGAAATTCGCTAAAAGAACTGAACCCAATGTCGAAAAATCTCCCCCCAGCACATGCCAAGAGAGTTTCTAACTCAAGACTTGTCTCTCCGATACCGTTTTTTGGACTATAATTTCCATTATACCAAAACCCACAAGCATGAATCTCCGCCACAATCGCCAGAATTAGGATCCATGAGAGGGGGTTAACACATGTCGTGAAACTTGCAGGAAGCGTTGAACACAATTTCCAATAGACACGA
>JASDQU010440055.1:20269-33939 GCA_032191745.1 Picea mariana | reverse complement strand
TTTTTAACATAGTTATGAATCACAACACAACTACCCTTCTCATGCGTTCACTTTTGGGAAGGGCATGCCAAGACATGAATATGAAAGTTGAACATGTTTATTAATTAATTAGGTGGAGTGTGACAAATGTTGTAAAGTAGTTAATAATATTTGGAAATGTTGAACTTCCATGCATTGATCAAGAGGACATTTGTAATGGTGAATATAAGCTATAGTTGGAAAGGGAAGTGATGCCATTGTAGTGGTGACTTATTCTTCTTTAACATTCCCCAACCTAGATGAGGTCCACTACTTGTGGAAAACTCATATTTTAAAATTTTTAAAGCTAACTTATTTTCTATGGCTTTCGAGATACAAATTACAGCTAGATTTAACTATTCTTTGTTACCATTAATTAAATCCATTTACAACATGCTAAAATGGACATGAATGAAACTGAACTAACTTAACACAGCAACATATAATATTTTTCAAACACAAAGTCAATACACAACATTTTTAACTCACGAGTACAACACATTAACATATAAACACTTATCATTTAATTTAGTTGTGCAACCAACTACTTGGGAAGGACATTCCACCCAACCATAGATTTGATGTTCCAAATCTCAACAACAAGTCACTCCTGAATCGAGACTAGCAATCAATGAAATAGGGTGGTCTCTCAATGTCCACTCACATCTCAGAAATCCCACAACCCACTGGTATTCTCCTACAACTATCCTGATTTTTCACCAGCTCTCTTCCTCTCGACCTTCTCAACCCAAGGAATGTTCCTCTTCACTAATATCAGTCACTTGGGAATCCAATTCATTTATCGGGGTTTCTCTGGCATAAGTAACCAGGAATCCTTTTGTTGGGAACTCACTACCCATACAACTACTAGCAAAACAACAACAACACTTGTTGTTACAATGCAACTCACATAGGAGTTCTCTCTTCAATCTTGATAACCTTGCTCTTTAATATTTTGCTCCAAAAATGCTCTACTCCAAAAAATTTCCTCCATGGTTGCTCCAGCTCCAAGATCTTCTTTTATGCTCTTTGTATGTTGTCCATGCCAAAGATTGAATGTCTAAAACTGTTGTAACTACCCATACACAATTTCTATCCTTTGACTTGCTTTCTTGACTCACACACTTCCTCAAGATGATTGTACTTATCCCCCATTTTCCCAATAACTATGGGAAGTGACTTCTCACACATACCTTCTTACGTGTATTGATTGGATTTGGGGACACTTAATCAGAAATTAGAAGGTTCATATACGAATAGTAATTTTAGGAAGTGGATTGAATTAATAGACATGGATAATTCTCCTTGGATCCCTCTCTTAGACATTCTCCTAGACCCTCCCCTCTCTTCTGGATTAATTTATCCCCCATCTCTACCCATATCCCCCAGTAGCTGGCATCACATATTATTATTAAAATTTAGAAATACAATTCGCATATACATCGCTTGGCCATGGACACATATTATATCTACATAATCATTAATTAAATTGAGGATTATAGCGTGAATGTTACATTCCCCCTCCCCACCAACTGTGCATCATCCTTGATGCATACTATGTCAATATACATATTATTATAGAGTTAATTGACACCTAATTATTAGGTCATTATCACCTAAATATCACCTAATTACTGGGTCATTATCCCCTAGAAACCCCTTATTTTAATCCTTAAAACCTACCACTTCTTCCCTGAGTTTCCATCCAATTTCCCACCTGATCGCCCTTTTCCTTCACTAAGGGTGCGACAAAATGGTTTGGTTGCTCCTTTTGTCCTACCAAGGAGCGAATGGTCGCTTTGTCTATGTGTCTAGGGAACGACCAATTCTAGAATCTCCTATTTTTTGATTTGGTTTCGATGGATAAGATCTCCCACTGATTTCTCAAGGTTTAGCCCCAAGAAGGATTCCATTATGATCTCGAGAATCTTATCCTAATAAGTATATGGCCTTATCCCTAAATCCCTATAATAACCAATCCATTTACCATGGGAAGAGAGGAAAACAGAGCTAGGAAATTTACTATGGTGATTTGGTTGCAAGACTTGGGCAAGGAGCTTGGAAGGAGGTCATCTCTTCAGTCTACATTTGTAAGTTGTAATATTGTTTCTTTGATTAATATAAGAGATACTAGATGTTTTCCTCTATCTAATTGTTCATATAAGTTTATGTATTCATTGGTAGAGAATTAGTATAATTTTGTGTTATAATATACTATTAGATCTGTTGCCAATCCATGCATTATTGTTTTCAGCTTTGGGATATTTTCGTCTTCTTTGGTTGTTTCCATGTATGAATCATATCTAGGAATATTCTTAGTTTATGTCTATATTCTTGTCTTAGGTGCTGGTAGAACCTAAGGGAGCTCGACTCCTGCAGGGTACAAAATCCCTACAAAACATATACAAATTTACATCACAATGCTTAAAGAAATAAAATTCTGCAATTTCACAACTCCAACAACAATTCCAACCAAAATATCTTATTCCTCTCAACCCAATGACCCAAGGAATGTAACCCCTTCGCTGTTCTTAGTCTATTTGGATGTACCATTTTTTTTTCATCCCCCTTGCCCCCGTGTAGGTTGGCTAGGACTCTGAGATGTGGTTCTGGAACTCTATTTGCTCAAAATGGAGTGTCGATTTCTTATATTTTGTTTTCCTCCAAATTGACCAAAATTTGTGACTATTCTTCCCATATGTTTTCTTCGTGCTCTCATGTAGCATCTTTAGGACCATAATAGGTCCATTGAACCTTTACCTACCCTATGGCTTTGTTCCTAAACACTTTTACTTTCTGATCTAGGATGTGTACTAGTTCCACCCAGAAATCCCCTTCATGTTCCACCTAGATCACAATCCAATCGATTATGTGGTTAAGGTCAGGAACATATATATTTAATAATAACACATGAAATACATTATTCATTCTCATTTATGCAGACAATGCTAGCATATGTATGCAACTGACCCTATCTTTTATAATATTTCAAAAGGTCCACAATATCTTGTTGCCAACTTTGGGAAACTTCCTAATCTTAGTGAAATGATCTCCACCTTCACTTTTAAAAACACATGTTCATCCACTTTAAAATATCTGAAAACTTTGTTCTTATTTTCATAAATGTTTTGCATGTCCTGGGCAACCTTTAAATTCTGTTTGATCTTTGTCATCTTCTCTTCCATTTCCTTCAACAAATATATCCCAATAACTTCTTTTTTTGCTGGATTATCAAAACTCACTGGCATGTTACAATGATTTAAACAAGATCATTTTCAATGAGGCTTGATACCCATTATCATAAGAAAAATAAGCTAAATGAATATAATCTTACCACTTTGATGGTTGGTCCATCACATACATTCTAAGGATGTCCTTAATTATTATGTTAGTTCTCTTTGTTTTCCCATCTAACTATGGGTGATACATTGTACTGAGATTTAAATTTGTCCCAAAACCTTTGAACAAACCCTTCCAAAAATTGGATGTAAATTTTGGATTTCTATTTGAAATAATTGCCTTAGGCACCCCACGTAGCCTAGATACTTCTTTCATGTAGATATCTACAATATTTACTTTCTTGTGTGTTGTCTTTGCTGGAATAACATGTGTTTCCTTAGTTAATTTATCCACCACCACTGTGATGGAATCATGTTGCTTTACTATTCTTGGCAACTTTGTAATAAAATCAACTATATTTTCTTACTTTTTCCATTTTGGAATGGGAAATGGTTGTAATAGACCTTTGGATGTCTATGTTCATTATTCACTTTCTGACACTCTATACATATGGCATTGTAACCAGATAGTTATTTCTTCATTCTTGGCCAAAATTATTGGCTTCTTACAAATGCAATTGTCTTCTAATATCTTGGGTGCCCAACATATGGCACATTGTGCATTTCCCTCATCACTTCATTTTTCAGCTCATTGGAATTTGAGACATATACCTTACCTTTGTACACGAGAATTCCATCTTCTTGCAGTTCATGGTATTTAAATCTTTGTTGTAAATTTCCCAGTTGTAACATGTTTATTTTATTGCCAAATAGTGTTGATGTAAATTTGTTGCAATAATTTTATCCTTTAGATCAGTTTTGTACATGTTGATGGCTACAATGTGCATCTCATGTGATATCTTGTTGAGTGCATCAACCACTTGATTCCCATTGTCTTTGATATGTTTAATTTCAAAGTCATATTCACTAAGGAATTCAAGCCATCTAGTTTTTCTGGCATTTAATGTTGGTCATCCAAACAAATGTTTCAAATCACAATGTTTTTTCTCAAATTTACTCCCAATAAGGTAATGTCTCCACATTTTAATGCATGTACAATTGCTACTAATTATATACCATGTGTTGCATAATTCATTTCATGCATTTTTAATTTTCTGGACTCATAGCATATCACATGCTCTTTTTATGTGAGGACTCCACTAAGTCCTTCCTTTCATGCATTGGTGCACACCGCAAAAACTTCATCTGGATTTGCAATCTTCAAGATCGGGGCATTTGTCAAGATGTCTTTCAGCTACTGAAAACTCTCTTCACACTTGAGAGTCCATTCAAATTTCACTCCCTTATTTTTCAAATATGTGATTGAGATTGCAATATTTGAGAATCTTTTTATGAATCTTCGGTAATAACCTATAAGACCCATGAATGATTTGACCTCTGTGACATTTCTTGGCATTGACCGCCATCTAATGGCCTCTATATTCTTGGGATCAAATGTTATCCCTTATGTGGAAATTATATGCCCCAAGTAATGAATCTTATTTTGATAAAAGATGCACTTACTTAGCTTGGCATACAATTTATGCTCTCTTAAAACTTGCGACACAATTATTAAATGTTGCTAATTTTCTGCTTTTGACTTCGAATAGATGAGTATGTCATCTAGAAACATAATTACAAACTTGTCCAGATACTCCCTGAACACTCCATTTATCTGGAACATGAAAATATATGAGGCATTTGATAGTCCAAATGGAACAGCCGTGAACTCATAATTCTCATATCTTGTCTTGAATGTTGTCTTGTTGATGTCCTCTTCCTTTATCCTCACTTGATGATAACCTGATTTCAAGTCCATCTTAGAAAATATTCTTCCACCTTTCAATTGATCAAATAAGTCATCAATCCTTGGAAAATGACAGTTTTTCTTTATGGTGACCTTATTTAGTTGTCTATAATCAATACAAAACCTCAAGGTTCCATCTTTCTTCTTCTTCAAAAAGAATCGTCGCTAACCAAGGTGACACACTTGGGTGTATATACCTCTTCCTTAACAATTCTTCAAGTTGCATTTGCAACTCCTTCAACTCTGGTGTGCCCATTATATATGGTGTTTTGGACACTGGGACAACCTTTGGCACTAAATCGATAGAGAAATCAATGTCTCTCTTTGGTGTATATCCTGGGATTTCCCCAAAAAAATATTCAAAATCCGTTAAGACCGGATGGTATTCAATGTTTTCCACTTTATCTTTCACTTTCTCTTCCATATGGACTACAAAAATTTGTCATCCCTTTCTGAAACTCTTTTTCAACTGCATAGCCAAAATTTCTCTAACAACTACAACTCTTGAAATGCCTTGAACCTTGCCTTACTTCTCTTATTCATTAAAACATGTGATTGTCTTGTTATAGAAATATAAGACATCATGGTGTTTTTCCAATCAATCCATGTCAATTAGAAAATTATATGAACCCAATGGTATGATTTTCACATATACCTTTGTGTTGAGTCCATTCATGTCTATTGGAAAATATTTAACCAACTCATTGATCTTTCTCTTAGTCCCTATGACTAACTAAACAAACAAAGTTTTCTTATTATTACTAAACAAACAAATATTTCATATGATTACTCTTTCAACAATGTTATAGTTTATGTAACTATTACTAGCTCTAGAATCAATTAAAATTGATATGGGTTGGTTATCAATCTTACCTTCCACTTCAGTCATGGGGGATTAATATTTTTATTGATTGTTCTCCAAGGATGCATAAATCCTTGGCATATTTCCTCCCATGTCTTCCATTGTCTCAGCCTCTTGAATGTTGTGGAAAATTGTCATTCTTTATCCCTTTTTAGGGTAGACCCTATATATAACTGATTTTCCTCACATCCCCAACATTGTACAGGTTGCTTCCTTGGACTTTTCCCAAATAATTTTGTAGTCTTGTGATCATTTTGGGTTGACTGACCTTGCCGATTTGCTTAAGATTTATTCTTGAAAAATGGTGGATTAAAACCTTTATACCTTTGATCCTTTTTATGCTTCATCTTGTCATTCCAATCTTTCTGAAAAACTGACCTTCCTCTACTTTACTCATAAAGATGCTTTTCTCTCCTTATGGATTCTTCCAAATTCTTGGGGTTATCATATTGTATCTTGTCACTATATAAATAAGGTAACCCACTCAAAATACTTTGGATTTTCACTTTCTCATCCTTTATGAAGTCAACATATTTCAACAACTCAAAGAATCTCTTCTCATATTCATCCATTGTCATTCTTCCCAACTTGAGTTCAAAGAACTCTTTCACCTTCCTTTCATAGTAATACTCAAAAACATATTTCTCTTGGAAAAATCCTTTGAATTGCCTTCATGAGATCTTCTTCTCATTAAGGTTCTTGTATTTCTTAAGCTGATCCCACCACATGGATGTCTTTCCTTGCAAGTGGTAGGTTGAAATTATTTCTTCTACCCTTGAGGGGTAATCATGTAGCTAGAAATATTTCTTCATTTCCAAGCATCCGCCTCTTCTCCTTTCCTATGCTCACAATTAAAATTTGGTGGATTGATTATCCTAAGTTCTCCTTGTAATATGTCTACCTCAAGCCTTCTTTTTTACCTCCTGACAATGTTGGACTATGGTTTTCGTTAGAAAAAAACTTGTAGGCATTAATCTTTGCCACAATTTCGAGAGTTAGGATCCATGAGAGGGGGTTAACCCATGTAGTGAAATTCACTAAAAGAACTGAACCCAATGTTGAAAAATCCCCCCCCAGCACGTGCCAAGAGAGTTTCTAACTCAAGACTTGTCTCTCCGATACCGTTTTTTGGACTATGATTTCCATTATACCAAAACCCACAGGCATGAATCTCCGCCACAATCGCCAGAGTTAGGATCCATGAGAGGGGGTTAACACATGTCGAGAAACTTGCAGGAAGCGTTGAACACAATTTCCAATAGACATGAGACACACTTGGGCTTCTCCCTGGCCCTGAACTTGCATGATGGTGCTTGCTCATGTTTCTTGACTGCCTACCATTCCCATGATCATCCTTTCTGTTATGGGATTTAGATGAAGTCGCTTGTCTAACACTAGATTCTTGCTTGGTTCCAGAGTCTTTGTTAACTTGATTATGTAACATATTCAGAATTTGATGTTTCTCTTCTTGCGCCTTCATAATTGTTTCATTATCTACTCTATATCTCTGCACTTATCGATACAAGCTTCTCATAGTTACAAGATCCTTCCTGCCTCTCCTTCCATTTAGACTTTGTCTCATCATTTCCCATGTTGATATGTAGACCTATGACATCCTCCTCATGGAAATACGATCCCTTGGAATAATCCATAACTCCAATCCTCATATAATAACTAAAGTTGTTTTCTTGTACCTCTAATTCTACAAGAATTGTATGTAATAATTATTTTTAGAATATACATGCTATAAAACATTTCATTAATTAGAATATAGGTTATTCTTCACATCAATTTATGAAGAATACAATGAACCAATTCAAAATATGATTCCTTAGACACATTCTTCTTTGAAATAACTCTCCAATGATTATACTCACCCCTCATTCTTATTTCTAAGAAAAAAATTACAATATTCACATGTTGCCATTTCCACTCACTCACTGTTGCAGAAATTACTTTATTACTTTCTAATAAAATTTTATTACCCAATTCAAAATTTTGGATGGACATATGTCTTCTCCTCTTCAATACTTTTCCAGTGACTATTTGGTTTTTCAAATCTAAGCTCTGAGATGAAAGTTATGGTCTGTAGAAGTTTATATTGCTTTCCTCTTTTATCTTTGTATGCTTCATGTGTCTTCTTTTTCTTCATGCACATTTTTACATACCCAAATTCAAAATATCACTCCATTATTGCATTCTATGGTTCATAAAATTTCCATATACTTCTCATGTGCCTCAAACAAACTTCTAAGCAAGGCGTTATACCCTCTGGAAGTAAATTGGTGCCACAAGTTTACCTCAACTATTTTAGCTGTAACTTTCTCATATGAGATTTGTTTTGTGAACATAATATCTCATTGGAAATCCCGCTTTGAATTCTCATGGATTTTTATTTCCTAAAAAAATTCATTTAGGGCCTCAAAATTCCTTAGCAAGTTCATGACCTTCAAAATCCAAAAAAAATCATAGAAAAAATGGTCATTTTATTGTTATAAAAACCTCTTAATTTGCACCGTCGATCTCAAAATTGATTGAAAACTCATCCTTTTATATGAACTCTATTAGAAATTGACAGTTTCTTTTGGGTGCACAAAACACTTTTCCAAAATTGTCGACCCGAATGTCGGCCATCAGCCCTTTCCTTTGGCAGCCAATTTGCAATACATCGCTAAACCAACCAACCCGACCATTGGCCATTAAGAAAAAATGATTTTTGTTAGAGGATGAAACACTTTATCAATTCGACCAAATAGATCATTGGCCATCAACCATTCCTGTTGGAATACAAAAACACTTCTTCAATTTGACCGACCCGACTATCGACCATCGACTATTTATTCGCTAACATGACATGACACATGGATATTGATGTGGTATGACACATAAACTCTAACATGGCACTCTCTCTGACATGGAATGACACATCATCACCCTATTTCCTCCATCAATCATTGATAAATTCTTTTGGATGAAACGACAACTCACTGAATTGGCTGACCTGATCATCGATCATTTGTGATTTCTGTTGGAGAACAAAAAACATCACCAAAATTGTTGATCCAACCATCAACCATCGACAATTTCCATTGGTGATTGAATCACTTCACCAATTTGGCTGACCCGACCATCAACCATCGATGAATTCTCTTTTCCAGCTACAATACTTAGAATTTTTTTACCAAAACCCAAATGAATTTGGACCATCGAACTACCATTTCGAATGATCTTGACTGTTGATCTGTTCCAACTTTCAAACAACCAAAAATGAATCTAGACCATTACTCTATCTCATTTTCCCAACTTTCGAAAATGAATTTCGGTTGTCGATCTGCTAGAAATTTCCAAACCTCGAAAACCTTATAAGTTCATAACTCTATTAAAACAAATCTAGGCCATTGATCTCGAAATCAAACACAATCTCAATCGTCAATCCATTGGACTTCTCCAAATTCTACAACGACCATTAAAACATGAATTTTGACCTTCCAGGTCAAATTTAGCTCTGTAACTCTATAGATTGATGCCCCATACCATCTCTCAGAGCGTTTTGAGGAAATTTCACTTGAATTTTCTCATGAATTTGGGGATTTAACCCTAATTTTATCCTTTTCCCTCCAAATTTGTCACAGATCAAAATTTGTAATAGAGAATTACCCAAATTCACACTATCTATTTGTCAATAAGGGTCTAGTGTTTGAACCAAAAGCTCTAATACCAATATATTGAGGTCCATTATGTGCATAAAACTCATATTTTAAATTTTTTAAAGCTAATTGATTTCTTGTAGATTTCTAGCTATGAATTACACTAGATTTAACTATTGTTTGTTACCATTAATTAAATGCATATACAACATACTAAAAACAACATGAATTCAAATTAAATAACTTAACACAACCACATATAATATTTCTCAAACACAGAGTCAATACAAAATAATTTTAACTGATGAATACAACAAATAAACATACAAAAAATTATCTTTTAATTCAATTGTGCAACCAACTGCTTGGGACTAACATTCCACCCAACCATAGAATTGTTGTTCCAAATATAAACAACGAGTCACCCAAAATATGAGACTAGTAATTAAAAAATGAGGGTGGTCTCTCACTGCCCACTCACAACTCAAAAATATCACAACCCATTGGTATTCTCTTATAACTATTCTGATTTTCCACTAGGTATCTTCCTCTTAACCTTCCCAACCCAATGAATGTACCCATTCACCGATCTCAGTACCTTGGGTGTCCCATTAATTTATTAGGGCCTCTCCGGCACACATAACCATGAATCTCTCTTTTGGGAACTTAAGCAAATTCACTTCCAAGAAAACTACCAATAAAACAACAAAAACACTTATTGTTACTGTGCAACTCACACATGAGTTCACTCTTTAGGCCTCACAACCTGGATATTCAATATTCTTCTCCAAATACACTCCATAAATGCTCCATCATGTTCCAAAATTCTCCCTCCATGGTTTCTCCAACTCCAACTCTTCTTCTCTGCTCTCTTCTTTTTATTCATGCCAAAACCTAAATGTCTAAAATTGTTGTAACTGCCCATACAAATTTCCTCTTCTTTTTTTTTCTTGACTCACACACTTCCCCAAGATAATTGTACTCAACCCCCGTGCTCCCAATAAATATGGTATGTGACTTCTCACAACCACCCTCTTACATGTATTCAATGATTTTCCCTATGGGCTCGATAAAAAAATAAAAGGCAATAGTAAGTTTAGGAAGTGGGTTGAATTAATAGAAATTTTTAATCCTCCTTTGACCCCCCTCTTAGACATTCTCCTAGACCCTCCACTCTCTTGTGGATTAATTCAATCCCCATCTATGTTCATATCCTCTAGCAGTTGGCATCACATTTTGTTATTAAAATTCAGAAATACAATTCACATATACATCGCTTGTTCGTAGCCACATATTATATCTATATAAGAAATAATTAAACTGGGGATTATAGCGGGGATGTTACATATTCCATACAACATAATTAACATATCCTTGCCCATTTTTGAAGGATAAAATTTATTTAATGATGGAAGAAGAAGAGGTTACAAAGGCCTAATGTAGGTTTAGGAGGGCTCACCTGATTCACTCTTTAATGACTCTCTTAGTTGGTAGGTGTGAATTCGACTTTGAAGTCCTTATTGGTGAGTGGGCTCTAGGATGATAAACTTTGTTGATGGGTTTCTATAAGTGTACACATGGTTGAGTCCTCCTATTGTGGTCACCCTCTTAGGAAAAAACGCAAGGAAATCAAATCACAGGTGGACATCCCTAATAGAAATAAATTACCCCCATGTAGCACACTACATAAGTTTATCCACTTTCATTCTCTACAAAGGTTAGAGGGAAAGTGGTAGCTATCAAAGAAATAAAGGGTCTAGGAAGAACATGGGTGAATTCCCAATGTTTTTATTGTAGTGGAAATTCAACCATGCCTCCCAGACTTGAGCCATAATAGTGGAAGAAATTTCAAGTATTTCAAGCTCCTAGAACTGTACTAGCAGGTTAAGGGAATCATGGTTTATGCATTGAAAACTACTAGTCAATAGACCCAGGACATTATGTTGAATTTATCCCAAATGGAACAAATATTTGATAAGTTCGATTTCTTATAACATCAATATGATTGTTTGATTACTATTATCTACAGTTTTGAGGATGGGAGTTATGATACAAAGGATGTTGAATCACATAGCAAGGAGGGTATGCACAAGAAACTTTATACAACTATAAAAAACAAGGGTTTCATTGACTTGTAAGAGGAGTTTGACTCCATCATTTTGTTATTTCTATACTCTTATAAACTTATCATATCATAGGATAACTCATGAATAGACGTAATACTCTCTTTTTTGGGTTCACGAACATTATCCTAAACATATCCAATATCATTAGTGGCATTTGTTTTACCCATTGTAAACCCGGTCTCCCTCCATTTAGGTTATAATGACAGATAATTCTATCTTTTAATGTAGAGTATTAATAGAATAATTGTACGAACTTTAAAAATGTTATAATATAAAGTTTAATTATACCTTACATTATTTATAACATACTTTTATATTTATTTATTAAGAAGATATATAAATTTAATAGATTTTAATAATTTGTAAGATTTTTATTACAATATTTTGATGAAAATTTATTAATTTTTTAAAGATATTTCAATACATTTATATATTAAAAAACAATAACATGATTTTGTAAAAAAATGGCCCCAAGGGTTAGCTCAAGTGATTACGTGAAGCTATCCCCTATGGAGGAGGTCACGGGTTTGAATCTCTTGTTCACATTGGGGTTAGGCCTCGTAATCAGGGTTACCCTGTTTACCATCCACAAAGTGGGGAAGTGTTGTTGAAGTTTGAATCCGTCAAGGACCGAAACGACAAGCTCATGAGGATATGAATCCTCCGTTTTTAAAGAGGCGATACTCCTCTTGGGCTAAAAGATATATCTTTGATATCTTGGATTAGGAGAATGCTAAGGCAACAAACCCTCAATGTTTATTGCTTGAAATTATAAAATGATATGTTTCTTCAATAACCTAATCCAATCTTTGTATGCAACAAGAAGTCTTTAAGCAAATCAAAAGATTGAAGGAGGGATTCAACATCAGAATTTCTTTGTGATTAGAATCACATACATAATATTCTTAATCATATATAAATTCATGCATGTATTCCTCGTTAAAAATAGGAGATAATAATTTGATAATCTCAAAGAATTTTAAAAGAGTACTACTATCAATATTAAAAGAGAATTTGCTAGTTCAATCTCAAATACCTCATACTTAAGACTCAAAGTTACAATATACAATCGAAATCAACTCTGAAGCAATTATTTATGGAGTTTTATTCATGAAAAATGTTCTTCATTACAAAATATTTCATAGTCATGTATATGGCTGTAAATACTCCATGATCATACAAGAAAAATATTTTGGAAGAATACAAGAAGAACACTCAAGAACTCAGCCTTGTACCCAATTGAGAGACTTAAGCATAAAGCTATCAGAAATAGTGTAGAAGAATAGAAAGAGTGGAGAAGTTGGAGATATATTTTATTTGATCATAAGCTTGGCTGAGTATTCATGGTTGTACCTTCTTCTTCCTCTAATCCTTTTCCCTCTCCCTCTGACAATTTTGATTCTTTTTTTGATGATTCCCCTCTTCTCTTTTTAAGATTGGATTTTATAATGTACTTGAGTAGTTAGGGTTTTTTCCTCTCTTCAAATTCCCATACACTTTTATTTTGAAACATATTATTTAATTAATGCCTAATTTAAGTTCTTATTAATGAATTCACATCATTAACATCCGTAACTTTTAAATGGTTTCCTTTCGTTTTTTAATAAAAGTTTTAAAATAAACTTTTATTTTCAAAATTCAATTAGTTTCCCTTTTAAAGAGGGGATTGCGTTTTATTTTTTTGGAAATGATAGTCAACCTTTTAGCCATGGAAATGACTTCATATGTGATATTCATTGTCTTAGCTTTCCAATTATATAAATTTTTCCCAAATCCCTCGCCTGGATCTCAAGATATAGTTGACTGATATTTTAATTTATGGAAAACATGTGGCAACTTTAGCACTTGAAAATTATATCATCATCTTATACATTGAAATTGTTGGATTACTGAGAGGGGGGGTGAATCAGTAATAGAGAAATTTAATCTTTT
>JASDQU010440055.1:2729-14609 GCA_032191745.1 Picea mariana | reverse complement strand
TACTTTTATATGTCGGAAGTTGAATAACTTGTGAAAATATAGTTTTTTTTCTCATAAAACAAGCAAAAGTGTAACCCACCTTCATGATTTCACCCTTATCATATAAAGAAAAAGAGGTTTTTACCCTGTATGGGTTTCCTTAGAAAATATCTGTCTCTGTGTCTATCATATATGTGACTGATGTTGAATGTGCCTGTGTTTATTTCTCTGCATTATTGCGATCATCATTCAATGTTTCTGGAAAGAGTTTTCAAAAGAAGCATAATTGTTTAAGCTCAGTAGCAACTGATTCCCCCCCCCCCACCCCCCCCCACTCTCAGTTGTCTAACACATGGTTTATGCATTGAAAACTACTAGTCAATAGACCCATGACATTATGTTGAATTTATCCCAAATGGAACAAATATTTGATAAGTTCGAGTTTTTATAACATCAATATGATTGTTTGATTACTATTATCCATAGTTCTGAGGATGGGAGTTATGATACAAAGGATGTTGAATCACATAGCAAGGAGGGTATGCACAAGGAACTTTATACAACTATAAAAACCAAGGGTTTCATTGACTTGTAAGAGGAGTTTGACTCCATCATTTTGTTATTTTATACTCTTATAAACTTATCATATCATAGGATAACTCATGAATAGACGTAATACTCTCTTTTTGGGGTTCATGAACATTATCCTAAACATATCCAAGATCATTAGTGGCATTTGTTTTACCCATTGTAAACCCGGTCTCCCTCCATTTAGGTTATAATGACAGATGGTTATATCTTTTAATGTAGAGTATTAATAGAATAATTGTACGAACTTTAAAAATGTTATAATATAAAGTTTAATTATACCTTACATTATTGATAACATACTTTTATATTTATTTATTAATAAGATATATAAATTTAATAGATTTTAATAATTTGTAAGATTTTTATTACAATATTTTGATGAAAATTTATTAATTTTTTAAAGATATTTCAATACATTTATATATTAAAAAACAATAACATGATTTTGTAAAAAAATGGCCCCAAGGGTTAGCTCAAGTGATTACGTGAAGCTATCCCCTATGGAGGAGGTCACAGGTTCGAATCTCTTGTTCACATTGGGGTTAGGCCTCGTAATTAGGGTTACCCTATTTACCATCCACAAACTGGGGAAGTGTTGGTGAAGTTTGAATCCGTCAAGGACCGAAACGTCAAGCTCATGAGGATATGAATCCTCCGTTTTTAAAGAGGCAATACTCCTCTTGGGCTAAAAGATATATCTTTGATATCTTGGATTAGGAGAATGCTAAGGAAACAAACCCTAGATGTTTATTGCTTGAAATTATAAAATGATATGTTTCTTCAATAACCTAATCCAATCTTTGTATGCAAAAAGAAGTCTTTAAATAAATCAAAAGATTGGAGGGATTCAACATCAGAATTTCTTTGTGATTAGAATCACATACATAATATTCTTAATCATATATAAATGCATGCATGTATTCCTCGTTAAAAATAGGAGATAATAATTTGATAATCTCAAAGAATTTTAAAAGAGTACTACTATCAATATTAAAAGAGGATTTGCTAGGTCAATCTCAAATACCTCATACTTAAGACTCAAAGTTACAATATACAATCAAAATCAACTCTAAAGCAATTCGTTATGGAGTTTTATTCATGAAAAATGTTCTTCATTACAAAATATTTCATAGTCATGTATATGGCTGTAAATACTCCATGATCATACAAGAAAAATATTTTGGAAGAATACAAGAAGAACACTCAAGAACTCAGCCTTGTACCCAATTGAGAGACTCAAGCATAAATCTATCAGAAATAGAGTAGACGAATAGAAAGAGTGGAGAAGATGGAGATATCTTTTCTTTGATCATAAGATTGGCTGAGTATTCATGGTTGTACCTTCTTCTTCCTCTGATCCTTTTCCCTCCCCCTCTGACAATTTTGATTCTTTTTTTGATGATTCCCCTCTTCTCTTTTTAAGATTGAATTTTATAACTTACTTGAGTAGTTAGGATTTTTTCCTCTCTTCAAATTCCCATACACTTTTATTTTGAAACATATTATTTAATTAATGCCTAATTTAAGTTATTATTAATGAATTCACATCATTAACATCCGTAACTTTTAAATGGTTTCCTTTCATTTTTTAATAAAAGTTTTTAAATAAACTTTTATTTTCAAAATTCAATTAATTTCCCTTTTAAAGAGGGGGGTTGCGTTTTATTTTTTTGGAAATGATAGTCAACCTTTTAGCCATGGAAATGACTTCATATGTGATATTCATCGTATTATCTTTCCAATTATATAAATTTTTCCCATATCCCTCGCCCGGATCTCAAGATATAGTTGACTGATATTTTAATTTATGGAAAACATGTGGCAACTTTAGCACTTGAAACTTATATTATCATCTTATACATTGAAATTGTTGGATTACTGAGAGGGGGGGTGAATCAGTAATAGAGAAATTTAATCTTTTTTAACCATATAATCCAAGTGTTATATCAATGTAGCATTATCATCCAATAACTACAGAGTAAATAAGCAATGAACAAATGAACAATCATACACATACATAGTACACCAATGTTTTATGTGGAAACCCAAAGCGAGAGAAAACCACATTATGTTTTTTCTTATATGTCTTGAAGAATTAAATTCATTGGAAGCACCAAATTCCTTTGTTTTCCAGCTGCAAGTGGAAGGAGGCTCCAACCCCCTTGTTTCTTAGGTTACAACCTGAGGGAAGATCCAACTCCCCTATTCTATGGCTAGAACTAGAAGGAGGCTACAACCCCCTATGTTCTTCGGCTACTACCGGAAGGTGGCTACAACCACCTGTCCTTGCCTCGTCTAACCTTCCTAAAGTAGAAGTAGAATGATGGAACTACTGTCACACTATCACTGTGAGATATACCATTGTAAGCCTATACCAATAAAACTGAACCATGCATGAACCATGTATCAACCTTTACCTCAACTTGTAATCAACCTGTACCATAAACAAGTGCATCAACCATGCACCAACCTGTACCAAACATCCTGTAATCAACCTGTACCGTAAACAGGTGCATCCAACCATGTACCAAGTATGTACCAATCATGTGTCAACTACTCATCAAATATGACTCATCAATATGTACCAACATCATCAACTATACACCTCATGTATGTGCCAACTCATCAACTACTTGTCTCAACCATGTACCCAACATTTACCTTAAACAAAAGTCCTCATCAATTTCATCATCCAAATATGATTTTTAACTATGTAATAGACTTGGTGTATATGATCACATACTTGCAAACCTTCCTTAACTTTCACAACAAGAGACTAGAATTTTCATCAAACTTTTCTTTAGTCTCACATGACTAGTTTGGGATTAGTCAACAACCCTAACTTGAAATAATCATAACTATATACTTGTAATGAATAAAGATCTAAAAATAGTACACAATGTTCTTCAGTTTGTTTTGTGAAATTCCTCTAGGTGTCACTACTTGGAATCTCTCAGAAAAGGAGTTATAGCAAAAATGTCATACCTTGTTGAATTCTGACTTATTCTAGAGAGCGACCTTGTAGAGAGTGCCCCGCACAGAATATTTGTTGAATGGATATGAAAATGTTACACATAATACTAAAGACTATACTATAACCAACACATTTTTTCTTACTAAATTTGGATCTGTTATGAAAAAAAATGGCGTTTTTACCCGAAACACCTATTTTAGACTAGTTTCAGGACTAGCCACAAACCTTATTTTCCACGGAGTGTAACTCCAAAAATACAACGACCCACAAGATGAAACTTTTACCATAGATACTTGGATATATTTTCTCAATGGACTATCAATTTCATGGTCTGAATCATTCTAGAAAAAAAAAGTTATTGCGAAAATGGTGAGATGACTTGTAAATAACATACCTTAGAAAGCATCATCAAAATAATTTATCCTCCCTTGAATTACGACCTTGTTTTCTTCACCTTCCCTATGAAATTCATATTAGATATCCTTTGGTTACCTCAGTCACCTATATATATTGAATATTCTCAAGTGTGATTTAAAATGAGAGAGCCTTGCCTCTTATTTATACTCTCCAAGAGCTTTCTTAGAAGCATCTTCTAGGTCACTTTGCCCACTTTCGTTATTTTAGGGTTAACCTGCTATAGCAAGATTTGCCTCACCATTGATATCTTGCACATAGGGCCTTTTTCCATTTCCCTATGCAGACTTGTCATCCCTTTTTGATGAATCCAGAGCCAAAAATACACATTTTCCCACATATACGCACCCTATCTGTTATACAACATGCATATACGCAAGCTACTCCGCTACAACCCGTGTACATCGAGATTTGTGAAAGAAAATAAAAAAATGGAATCGGGTTTCCATGTCATGGCAGGATATATATGATCCTTGTCCTTCCACATACTGGAAATGTTTTGACTCGGCCCTTCAAATTCATTTTGAAGACTATAAAATCACAATTCCGAGCTATGGAAAAAATGAGAAAGCATTCAACTTTGAGAGTAAAGTTACTCTAGAGAAATTACTTCATATTGAGTATGCATCCCTTTGTCCCTCAAGTCTTAACACAATGTTCATCCCCCAATAATTTTCCCTATTGTTGAGAGAACCTCATTGTCTCTCTCTTATGAGCTTGACTTTGGTGGAGGATTGAAGTGGTGGAGACCTAGTTGGAAGGAACTTGGTTTCTTGGTTTCGAATCGTGCTGACACAGAAGTATGTAATGTTGTCACTTTTGCTGATCAATTATTAATAGAAATACTCCTTTCCCGTCCTATTGGTATCGTGCGAATATATGATTATTATCCATGGGCATGTTTGTAATGTTTATTAATGGATTATGCTATCTAATGTGATAACCCCTTTATATTATCACTATATAATTTCTCTGCTTGTTTTGTTGAGAACTTGTTGCAGGTATAAAGCTTTGAGTTGAAGTGCTCAATGGTGGAACATCATCGAACATTGGATCAAGGTAGGCCTCTTTCTTATCTTGCACATTAGTTTATATAGCATACAATGGAATTGAGTTGATTTCTGTAGTCATACCTATCTGTTGTGGTTTACCCTTGGCCATAGAGAGTTTTTCCCTCGTAACAGAATTGGCGACTCCACTAGGGAGAGATCTTCCTTCTAAGGGTTGAAGTATTTTTTCTTCTTGCATTGTTATTTTTCCTTTGTGTTTCTTGTCGTATCACTGCTTGACAGATTCTGTTCAGTCTGGGTCTGAGTTTTTAGCCTTTTTTCCCTTGCCTAGCCTTGTTTTAAAGCCTGTACACTCCTTTTTATTTGACAGTCGCATATACACACGTGTTGTTTCACTGCAAGATGCATATATATGCACTGTTCTCCTGAACAATCACGTACACCACTTTCCCTTGCTTGTTTTCTTGGTTTAGTGACTATTGGGTGAGATTTGATGTTTTTTGAGCCTTCTTAGGTCTTTGTGGTGCCTATTGAGATTCTCTGAGTTGACAGGAAATCTGTTTGGAGTTGAATTTTTGGGTGTAGTCTTTCTCATTGTTTTGCATTTTTTTATTTGTCCTTGAACACTGGGTTGTTTGCTTGGTATTCTGCTTGAGTTATTTTGTTTATACACAGTAGAATTTATATATCAAGTTTCTTTTCAGTCCATGCATTTTCTCTTTAATATATTGAAAATACAAAAAATAGGCATTTTGAATTAGTTAGCATTTTTGTCTTTGAACCTTTATCATTAGCTTAGTGCATTTAGCGAAAGATTTCATTTTACTTGTGAATTGCAGAGTTGAAATTGAAAATTGCACTGTTTTTATTAGCATATCATTCATTGAAAAGTTAAAGATAGAATTTGAATTATATTCATATTTATTTTTTTGCAGAGTCATAACATCATGAGTTTCACATCCATACCCTTTAAACTAAAATTGATTAGTCACGATTTTATTTTTAGGGTGCACAAACTTGTCTAGGATTTAGTGCCTTACAATAGGATTTTGTGAGTAAACTTCTCCAAGGCATTTAAATCAACATATGTGTCTGAGACAGGGAGTTGAGAATTCCATTGTATAATTGGTAAGATCAGGAGGCTCTGCTCACACCAAAGTTAATCATGAGTTCGCATGGAGTTAGTTGAAGGGATAAACCCAGATACTTTCCTAGCATCAGAGATATTTCTGTGGATTTATTCATATTTGGGGATCTTGATAGTACCCATACCTCTATGAGAGGCGGTGCTTTCAAGGTTTCAGAATTTTCTACACTGCCCATATGGTAATCTAGACTTACGACTACTCTCCTGTGCATCGGTTATACCATGGTTTATTAGTTTCTTGACTTAGGTATCTCATAGGTTACTTGCAGGGGTTATTTTGCTTGTACCCTGGGTCAGATAGGGGTCAGACAACACACAACCTTTATGGAGGATTACCTCTCCGAGGGGGTCTGACTGACTGGTTATTAATCGCACGAGGGCCCCTATAACTGATTTTGTTACCTACAAACTTTAACGGGGAGTCTCAGGTCCCTCTTGGATGAGACATACCTTCTTTAGTGAGGGAGGCCACTCAACGACTTTAGCCTATTTGCATGCATGTTGGTCATTTGACTTTTGGTGTGCTTTTTGATTACTAGTTGAACTTAGGATTTTGTGCTGAGTCTTTGTTATCATGGATAGTGGAGTTCCTTTTGCTCCCTCTTTTACTACTACCCCCCCCCATGACGTTCATAGGGGGAAAATCCATCCATTTTTTATAATGGTATGCAGAATTATGGTACTTAGTCAATGCCTTGGGTCTCTAATAATTTTTCTCATTGTATATTTGATATGTTGTCGTACTTGCCATCCTCTGTCTCACCTCCTTATGTGAATACAAGTTTTGGGTCTAGGGGCATGATGCCTCCTTCTTATCCCTCTCCATTTGGTGGGAGTCATATCTTTCAAACACCTCTTACAGTACGAGGTTGGAATATTCCTTCCTATGAATCCACTATGTGAGAAGTAAGTGCCCAATTAAGAAATCATTCTACTTGTTACACTCCTTCCACTTATCCTTCTTCTGCTATGTCGGTTCCTACGAATACTTTTCCCATGGTAGACCTTTGTCTGCCCTCTGGTGTTTCATCTGGGGGGAATTATTTTTATAGTATGGGAAACCCCCCTCACCAAGTTCTTTCATCTGGGGGCAACATATATCCTCACATGAGTAACCCTTGTCATGTCGCTTTCTGTTCGCAAGCGTCTTCCTCAGTGTCGATGCCATTACAACCCTTTATGGATCAGTATGAAGGAGGATACTATCCTGCTAGACATGGATAGGGTGTAAACCAGGATCCTTCTGGCCTACAATTTCTCAAAACCAATAGTTCCTTGGACCTTGGTCTCAAATGCCGCAATTCACTACCGCCACAAGTACAGTCACTACGTGTCATACTGGCGTTATATCGACAACCTATGCTATCCATGTTGGATATTGGTCGACAACCTCTGCGAGTCATGTTGAAGACCTGCAACTAGTCGTTGCAAGTCATGCTGGGGGCACAAATCCAGTCACTGTGTGTCATATTGACATTATATCACCAACCTCTAATAGTCATGTTGGAAATTGGTCCACAACCTATGTGAGTCATGTTGAAGACCTGCAACCAGCTACTACAATTCATGCTAGGGGAACATGTCTGGTCACTTCTAGTCACACTGCACATACATCACCAACCTCTTCTAGTCATGTTGGAGATTTTCTACTACCCTCTGCAAGTCATGCTGGGAGCATGTCATTAGCCACTGCAAGTTATGCTGGGGGAATTCATATGATTGAGAATCCTAGATGTATCATACGTAAGCCTAGATTCCTTTGCAGGACTTGTGAAGGAATTCACCCTACTTGTTTATGTCTTATTACTGTCGAGATACCAGAAACGTGGGGCTCACCTAAAGGCCTTTCGGGTTCTAAGGCATATATGGTTTCAAAACACTCTGTTCCTTCTTTGGTTGATGTAATAGTCATGTCGATGAAATATTCGATTGACACCCCTTTCCCTTTAGGGGTTGATGCGTCCTTTGACCTTGTTTTCTCACATCCCATTCAACCTGTGGTCATGTCAATGCAATCTTTGACTGACACCTCTCCTATGTTCGGGGGTGATGCACCTCTTGAACTTGTTGTCTCGCATCTTATTCAACAATTGGTTGAGGAATTGGTCATATTAATTCAATATTAGATCGACCCCACTCTTCTCTCAGAGAGTGAAAAGTCTAAGGAAGTGGTTGTGCCAATGCAATTTTTGGTCGATCCTGCTCTTCTAGTTTTGGTTCTATACCTTCTATGCCATGTCCTTAGCATTTCTAGTACTTCACTTTCTGAACAATAGAGAGTTTTAATCTTCCTGATTTCTCTCCCTCCAAGTCTTGATGAGGTTCACTTTGATTGGGATGGTATTGTGGGGTATCCAATGCCTCCGCCTATGTATTTTATAGCAAGATACATTATCTGATATAACACAGAGACGATAACCTCTTTTATCACTTTCTCCTCCTCAACTTGGAGAGCTTTGGGTATTCCCAAGCTTGTGTCGGTTCTTCGTAAGATACTGACATTCCACAGAAGGTCTGCATGGGAGCCTTGGCCTCCCCCGTGACTTGCCGCCTAGAATCTCCCTAACAAGTCCAAGTTAAGCTCTTTTCTGACTCTTTCAAAAACCGAAAAGATTGTTGAGTAATTTGTCCCTTTCACACTCGTTAAATTGGACTTGAAAGGTCGTGAGTCTTATTTAACCTATTTTTAAACTCTTTTATAAAAACCAAAAATCTTTTCGAGTGATTTGTCCCTTTCACACTCGTTAAATTGTATTTTAAAGGTCACGAGTCTTAGTTAATCTCTTTTCCGACTCGTTACCAAAAATAGAAAAGATCACTGAGTGAACTTGTCTTTTTCAAACTCGTAAATTGGATTTAAAAAGATGTCTATTTGACACAAGTTTATCCCTTTTTCACACCAAGTAGACTAAAAGACATAAAAAATGACATTTTTTGGTGTTAAGTTGTGATTGCATCTCATGCCCTCGCTTGCAGTATTGAGCCTTTAGCCAGTTTTCACTTTGCATTATAAACCGTTGCCTAAGCAATTTTTGCATCCTCAACCAAGCAGAGCCTTGTTTATATCCTTCACAATTTGACACCCTATACCCTAGAGGGAACATCACCTCGAGTGTCCATCTCTCGCATGCATTTCCTTGCATTGAGCATAGGTATGTTCCATTGTTGGAACTAGTTTTTCTTACTTGTGACACTTGTTTCCTCCTCTGTATCATAGCATTTATTTGTTATGATAAAACAAAAAAAGGATGGGTGGAAATGGAGTACTATATTATAATTGGAAGCAATTGTGTTTCCTTTGAATAGAGAACAAAATTATTGAGTCTTTGTGTCATCATAATTTTGGGTTTAGCATGGCCTTAGAAAGCTGATCTCGTTACAGATTTTTCTCAACCAACTGGTTACTCTTCCAGTACCTATAGAGAATGCTATTGATGCCTCTTGCATCTAATAGTCACATCATTGAGTCTATGCTGCCGGGTCCACCATATGTTTCATGCTCTTGTTCAAAGGAAGTCTATCAACCTATGTCAGCCACTCCTTAGAAATCTTGACTTTGCATGTCGGTCATACCCTCAGTTTGTCTTAGAATCACATAATACTATGGTCTTATCATGCACCCTGGCCCTACTTGCATCATTGGTTGGTCACCTTGAACCCAACAATCGACATTTCATCATTGGTCACTGACTAGGTGGTTTCCCTTGTGGTTGACGACAAGACATCTATTTACAATTTGGGATTTGTGCAGTGTCTTGGATGCCAATAGCCTTATTGGTGGGTTCCTTGCCTTTATTAGTAGTTTTCATCATTGGATGCTATTCAAAGGGTCTTTTTCGTATACTGCTTGCATTTGGTACACGCGAAAGACACACATGGTTGTTGGTTCGTGAACATGTTCTTCTTCTGATCTCCACCAAATCATGAAGCTCCTGCTTTGTTTCTCTTGCTGAATGATGAGAGATGCCTTAATGCTCTCTATTCAACGGGTCTCTTTCCATTGACTTCAGCTCATTTATTCTGGATATGGGACCTAGAGTTTTATGAGTACCTTGAGGCTTGTAGTCATTAGTGGTAGGCTCTCTCACCATTGAAAGATGGGAATACATAAATGTCTCCTGATCAATGGATTTCTCAAGTGTTCGACACCGACTCCTTTATTCACACTTGTAGGAATCTACTCGGTGCCTTGATACCTACTTTCATTATTGGTAGGTTGTCTCGCATTTGTTAACGATATACCTCAATGACCGGTGATCAAACAATGTCTCATTATGTTCGAACTCAACTCCTTTATTCACATGATGTAGACTTGCACCCTTGGCAGATAGTGTATAAGACTTGAAGACATCACTATGTGGTTGCATGTTTCCTGAGTTGTTGCTTCCCTTTCATTGGACCAACACCTATTTGACTTCAGTGATCATGGGAGATACAATTGTACTCCATGGTATACATATATCTTCACATTGATTTTGAGACTGGTTTCATTGGGCCTTGTTCATGACTATTGTTGTTGGGAAAAATACCCTACGGACTAGCAAACTAGGGTCAGACTTGCATGCAGATTTTGACCATAAAGAAATGACCTTTTAAACTACCACCCAAAACTTAAACCCCTCTTTCACGATACATGCATGGAAAGGAACTACTAACCTTTTTACTAATGTTTGGTGTAGATCCTCCGTTGCGCTTTTGACCGCTTACTTGCGCTGCTCCTTCCAAAGTTCTCCTGCAATCAAAACAAACAACTACGCATGCATGCTACTTTTCTACTTAAGGGTTAGAAATTAAGCATAAATTACACAAACCACATATAAATCATGCATTGGGACGGGAAAAGTATTCTTTTATTATTTTCAAAATGAGTCAACTTACAATTAAATTCGAGACCGGCCACCTCTCCTTGATCCTGATCCTAGGCTCCTCCTCTTCTTTTGTCCTCCAACTGCTTTGCATTAATTCTCCTTAGGCTTGAGGAAAGGCTAAAGGGTTGGGACAATGGATTCTTCAAATGGGTAGAGTTTCTTCGCTATAATTTTCCTCCTCCAAATGGTACCCCTACCCTTTCTTTTATAGGCTAGAAGGAGATAGGGTTTTGGACAAACTCTCGGCCATGCATGGCCGGGAGTTTCAGTTAACTGACCCATAGATTTTTGTCCCATCGGCAGCTTTCCTATTTTTGTGTTTTGTTAGGTACATGTGGGCTGTAGTAGGCCTGTCAGTGTGTACCCGCGTGCAATAATGGGTTAGGGTGCGTGGGCCTTGACCCAAGAGGATTTTCAAGGAGGTTGTTCAGTATATGTTTTGGCAATGAAGGGGTATGAGTTGGCCTGATGCCAGGTAAGCATGTGTGGTGCAATTTAGGGTTATAACAGATGCCCCCTAATGTGTGAGGTCAGAAGAGCATCTGATGACCGAAATACATTACCAATCTTTTACCAATCTGTACTTATGTGTTGAATGAGTGAGTCCAAGGATCAAGAAACAAGAGTTGCCATCTGAAAAATAACAAATGTCTGACCGAGGCGGGCATACCCATGCTCGGGATAAAATAGAACCATGGCTACCAATCAAATACATTGTAGATCCATGTCAAATAACTATAAAGAGTATCTACGAACAATACATAGCGGAGCTACATCTCGAAATCAGAAAGATATACATATAGGGTATCCATCTCCCAGAAGCTGATTCGGCCTGATGGCTGTACTTCAGAGCTCGAGAAACAACTTCAAAGTCTTCTAAAACTCAGGTAGGAGTGT
>JASDQU010440054.1:47423-64466 GCA_032191745.1 Picea mariana | reverse complement strand
AAGGGGTGTGGGAGGGAGAGAAGGTTAGAGAGAGAGAGTGTGAGGGAGAGGGGGGCAGAGGGGAGGGGGGCGGGGGAGAGAGAGAGAATTGATCTATTTTAACACAAACACATGTATATTCTCATTGATAATAATGAGCAAGTGTTTTAGGAACGTCCACGTGTTCTTCAAGGTCGTGTGCATTATTTGAATTTCAATTTTTTTTTGGTTAGGAGTGACAACTTTATCATACATGTTTGTTGAGTTGGTTTCTTCATATTTGGGTTCGGGATGACAAACCTAGTGGTTCAGTCTCCAAATACATAAGCACCTCCATTTTTATGAATTCTTCTCTATATCTCTTTTTTTGACGTTATTTTTATATAAGCAACACAATTCAGTTATTGAAAAAACTACAAACACAAATAAAGTTGGTTGTTGAAATTCCAAGTATACAATTTTTATTTAAAATTAAAATTGTTTACTATTTTTAATCTTTTTTTGTCTTCACATATATCAAAATCCTAGAATACATACCTCTCTTATTTATACTATCTTTTTTTGTCAGATTAACCATTTCCTGAATAAGATATATGTGGAACGATATATACAACTTAAATTTCTTTTTGTTTTGATCATGTTAAGACCCTCTTAGCTTACACAACAAAAGAAGTTCTAATGCCATGGATAGGTTGACTTTGATAATTTAAAAAATATATAAAATTAATATTATAAATTTCCAAAAAATACACCGCTCAAGGAAAATGGTTTCTCTATAAGTATACAAGTTTTTTGAATGAAATTCCATCGTTAAGATACCCAACACCTTCATGAACAAAAACATATACTTTATATATTGTTGGAAAAATAATATACCCCTGTTAGAAAAAACTAAATTTGACATAGGTATTCACAATTTATATCAATACAAGTTATATATTAGGAAATTTAATTCAATTTCCTACGTTTCATCGTCCTACATCATATTCAAATCCATTGTAAAAGTACCATGAATAATCCCTCCAAGTTAACATTTTGTACTTTTTCCAGGTTTGCATTGCCACTAATGCATCATGATAGACCATCATTAGCTTTCACTCACCTATATATATATATATATATATATATATATATATATATAGATAGATATAGATATAGATATAGATATAGATATAGATATAGATATAGATATAGATATAGATATAGATATAGATATAGATATAGATATAGTAGTGGTAGGTTAGAGAAATTGGTGGGTTAGGGGTTGAGAGCACTAAATGACAATAGGGAGGTCTCCCTATTTATCCATAAAATTAGGTGTCATAATGCTTTTAATATTATCATTATGATAGTCCCTATGGTGTAGAGTAGTCAGTGAGGGAGTGCGTTGTTAAGAAATTTTGTAAGTGAAGTCACTAGTTTGAAACCTCTGGGAACACCTCAAATCCAGTCATGTTAAGGTCTAGTGTGGTCAAGGATGGGTGCGATCCCCATGTGGTTTTGACGGCTTAGATGCGCGTGGGTCATGGCATCTCAGTCAGAGGCCAATCCCGCAAGTCAAGGATATTTAGCTAAGAAAAAATAATAATATTATGAAATTATGATCCTTTATTCCCCAATGATATAGCCAAAGATTGTCATCTTTATGCCAACATTCCTTCACTGAGAGGTAGATTTTGAAGAAATCTTACGAAGCCTCTTTTATTCTTTGTTGTTTATATTGTTCTCATACATTACATACCTATTAAGAGGTGTGAGGCCTCTTTTATTCAGTGTTATTTATATTGTTCTCATACATTACATTGTGAGGCCCATTTTCTTCCATGTTTTTTATCGTGTTCTCATACACTACATACCTCTTCAGAGTTGTTCTCTAGACGGGGGAAATATTTGATTATATGAGGAGGATAGGATATGGTTTATTGCCTTTATTTTTAGATTATAACATATAAAACAACTTTGGATTTTATCTAAATTTCTCTAGGTTTCTCTAGAGATATTGCAGTGCCAAACTTCACAACCATATAAGATAACTAGTGTGATGAGAATCTCTAAGAGGATTTTTTTCTTATCCCATATCAAAAGATATGGTGATTTACAATTGTTTTCAAGTCCATAATAATATTTCCACCCTCCATTTATCATTTTATAAATTCTATTGGTCCATTTAAGCTTGTGATGAAGACCCACTCTGARATCTTAGTATGAATCCACATCCTCCAAGTTGTTTTTTTCATACACAAGATTAGTGTAAGTGATATATTTGGATTTAATTAGCATAAAATTCATTTTGTGAATACTAATATTCATACTTGTAACATAKAACAAATCTTTGATAATTTTTAGTTTCTTGTGGAGATCATAAGKATTCTTCAACATAAGAATAATATCTCTAGGATAAAAAAGATGGATGGCGATGACACTAGCTATATTCACGTCGACATAACCTTCTTCTTCCAAACAACCCTATAACTCGTAAGTGTATATTGGAAAAGGGCAAGGGGAAATGGAAAACCTTTCTTAAATCTTATATATCACAATTAAATTCTTATGACTATCCCTCAATGTTTCTAAAATTAAAAATAATGTTGTCATTCAATGTTCTCGTAGCAGTTCTCAACTCAAAATGAATTTTTATCTCTTCTAATATATTGCAAAGGTTGTTCATGAAAAATGTGCGATTTTTTTTTAAAGTCAATGAAACAACACATTTTATTGGTTTTATTATTCCCACAATCCTCTGCAATGATCCTAATAATAATGAGGTGCTCCATAGTTTAATGATATCTCCTAAATCATTCTTGTCCTTTACCTCTTTTTCTATGGATTTCTAGCCATGCATTTATCTTCTTTTCCAAGAAAAATCGATATAACTTGGATAAAAGAGGGCTAATCATAATTTTATTATAATTAGAGGGATAACTTTTATCCCCACTTTTAAAAGTATATATATTGATGCTTTTATTCATGGATTTAACAAAGTCCTTATTGACTGCTAAATTCAAGAGCTTGTGGATGCGAAGGATGGGGATATCCCCTCCAATTTTAATATTTCATCTCAATTTCCTTATCTTTCCCTTTTAAAAGTTTATTAACCCTAGACTCTATGTGTGAACTATACAAACAACTTCCTCCTCTATATAAATGTTTTGAATGTTATCCACAACATTATGGGTTTCATAAATATTTTTAAGGTGTGAATTTGAGTCCCTCAATGGAATAATGTTGTTTTCTTTAGTTTTACAAGTTAAAATTAGCTTCTAGAATTTTTTAGAATCTAGCTTAGATAGGTGAAAAACATTATCTTTCTTTATATTTATATAATTCCTTTTCTCTTTTAATTAGAGAATTCAATCTATCTATCTTGTCCAATTTTAAGGACTCATTAGACATATCCCTAATATTTTTTCTAGTAATCTTAAATGATGTTTTCTAAACATTTGACCTTTTGATATTTTTCACCAGAATTTGGTGAAACAAATCTTGGTGAAATCACCATTTCTATTGTTTAAATTGAATTTTTGAATGGATAAATTGTTTCAACACCCTAAAAATCCCTCAAGGAACTCTAATTATACACATTCAATAAGTCAAATCAGAGTTCCAACAACTTTTGGTCGATTTCAAAAAAAATTGATGGGAAAATATTCCCGTAAAAAAGGAAAAAATACAAAGGTTTAGACTAGGCCATCTTACGCTATTTATCATACCAAGGGTTCCATGCTGAAATATTTTACTTCAGGTGGCTATTGAAATATTTTAATTAAAATCAACATTGGAATATATTTTTGTTATTATTGTTTTTGTAAATGCCATGTATCAACTCGATTTGAACATAGAGAGAATTATACATTTTCCTCATATCAAAATGTAATAAATGTCATTTGAGACAATACTGTTTTTGTTTTCATTTCATTTTCATTATAAAAATCTATTAAAATAATTATTTAATCCAAATAATAATAGAAAACAAAACTATTTTTAATTGGATTAGTTATGATCATGAATGTTTTCTATAATAAAAACAAGAGATTACTTGGATTTATTTAAAATGTTATTTAGATGCTTGAAAAGAATTAAGAGAATAGTTCCAATATTACTAAAGTTTTGAATGTATTAGTTATTAAAAGTAAAGTTAAATTAATATTTAAATACATTTTTTATTTAATATATTTAACAATGATATATATTAACATTCAATATTAGTGAATAGTTTATGAATAAGTCTATATTAATATATAAATATTAATAAGACCAAAAATAATATATATATATATATATATGTGTGTGTGTGTGTGTGTGTGTGTGTGGATGGATATATAATGCTTATTTTTGAATGACTTTCTTAACACATTAAATTATATAATGATGATGATGATCAATGTCCAATGAAGCCAAAATTGGTTATGTGACCTTAGGTAATGTAAGAGATTACTTAGATTATTTATATTGTTATTTATGTACTCAAAAATCATTAAGAGAACCCTTCCAATATCACTATAGTTTTTATGACTATAGGTTAGGAGGGTCAATATAATGACAAATATTTTGAAATTCAGATCTAATTTAGAGGAGAAGCTGTTTTTCATCTTCAACCTTCTTGGTGTCACAAATATGACATATTCTTTCATGCCACAGTGTTTTGGGGATTGTCCAAGGCCTAGGCTCATTATGTATCTCATGATAATTAGTTCTCAATTTAACAATATTGATTCTCTTTTTAAGGCTAGCAATATTAATTTTCTTTTTAATGCTAGTCAATACAAGACATACTTTTGTATTAGTATTTTCCCTAGATTGGGTGATATCTAGAGAGGAGAGAGAGAATGAAGATGACACCATGGTTCAAGTGTGATACCTCTCATGTATGCAGTTGGTCACGTGTCCACGAGAAGCCTCTTTTCCCTATATTTTCCCAACATAAATCGATCATGATTTGTATAGTTCCATTTCAATGGAGGTGACATGGGAGGTGGGAAGGTACAATTTTGATGGAAGTAGTCCTTGGTAGTATTAAGTGCCTCCACTCAGGGGCTTATCCTAGAAGTTCAAATTCTTGTGTGCATGGTAAAAGAGGTAAGTATGGATCTGTAAAGAATTCCTATCATAGTTCTCCATTCTAGTTTGGATTTTTTTTTTGGTGATTGGGTTGTGGTATTAATATTCTCTCCCATGGTTCCTTGAGCTTCCCACATGAATCATGTATCTACCTGCAAAATGTTTCTTGACATTTCATTTGAAGAAGAAATAACTCTATTTGGTGTACCCCTCTACTGAAGTTTGTATTCATCGTCTCGAGAAATAGGTAAAAGTTATCAAGGAATGTCATGAGGATGAAGACGTTGATGATTAGGTGGGAGATCTAAGTTCCATAATTTGGCACCAGCAAAAATAGGGATACAAAATTCTACTGCATTGTGCAACTCTATTGGTATACCAAAACTATGGCCACCCAAGCAATTCTTCCCGAGCACCACTACCATAAATTTAGACAATGACTTAAATATTTAGAAAAGAAAAATGAGTTGTTCCTCATTCTTGTCTCTTGGCTACTCAACATAAATGAGTGACTATCTTATCGACATGTGAAGGCTCCTCAAATTATGACTGCATAAATATTCGCTCGAATGTGGAAGCCTCTTGTAGTGCCTCATATTTTTCCTCTAAGATTCCTCCTTTGATGTATGGGATCTTCACTTCCTTTTCTTATTGTCACTTCGACTTTATTTTGTTCATAGATTGCTATTATTTTTCTCTAAATATGTATTGTTTCACTTTTTCTATAATGCTTCGATTTATTTTTTAAGATTGGCCTAGTTTCCCTTTGGATAAAAAGTGCCCTTCATAACTTTCAAAACTTATGATGGACATTTATGTATCTTATGCATCTCCCATAATGATTGAAATTAGATATAATGTATTTATATTTTAATAAAAACTTTTACAAACTTATTATATATATATATATATATATATATATAATAAAACTTCAATTATTGTAATAATATAATATTATAAATTATTTAACTATAATTTATAGTAACAAATATTTATCATATATTATAAATGAAAATATTAAAACTATTTTGAGTATTATTTCAATTTTAAATAAAATATTTTCATTAACCATTTTTTTACCATGTTTAATAATATTTTTTTATTAATGAACATTTACAATTGTTATATATAAATAATAATTATAACATTAATAACAATGACATTGAAGATAATATCAATATAATATTTTTTAATATATTTATGTATTAATATATATTATTAAAAAATATTACTTAATTTTAATTTTTAAATAATACTAGCATAATATACTTTATGTTAATATTAATCTCTAATAAGTGTTTTAGAACTACAAACATAACATATTAATATATTATGTGAAATCCTTTTGGTGTCATTGATTTAGAAGGGTTTCATTTTGATCTTTGATGTTGGAGAACACACCTTAAAAATCCATTTTTGATAAGGGTTTGTGTATAATTGGTATAACTTTRAGTTAATTTAAATGTCGAGCAATTATTTTACAACTACCTACTTAATACATTACAATAATATTAATAAATATATTATTATTATTTTAATAATATTAATTATTATATATTTAAGTTAATTTAAATGTTGAGTAATTATTTTACAACTATAAAAGTAAGATATTAATATATTATTAATGTGATATTTTTAAAAAATAATTATATATATATATATAATTTTTATTTATTTATTTTTATTTACATAAGGGAATCATGTCATAGAGTCCTCAAGTATGGAGCACAAATAAATTAAAATGACAATCAAACTTGAGACCTTCTTTACATATTTTATTCCATTTACAGAGTACTTTCCAATTGATCTACACCTCTACAACTAGTATTAATATATATTTATTCTTTAATATTATAAGAAATATTTTTATTAATTTTCAATAATAATCAATTATGTATAAATAACTTTACATATTTCTATGTTACATCTTTTAATAAAAACTACCACATTATTAATATTAATGTGTGAGTATAAAATATATATTTAACATACATTATAGACAATATTAAAGTTTAATGTGCTAAATATATGGTTATTTGTATATACCAACATATTAATATTATTGATGTGGTTATTTCTAATAATGTGTATGCTTTGCTCAACTATGTAATAAGAAAACAATCTAATAGTAACCTAACCTCTCTCTGTGTATATGATTTAGTTTCTAACATGTCATACTAAATTTATAGGAATAGGTTACCCTTAATTATTTATGTTTTTGGATCGTTTAGAATCTTAATGAAAGTTTACATTAAACTCGACATACACTTAATAAATAAGTGATCAAATCATAGGTCAATTTGATGGAATCATAACTCCTTCATAGGTTGAGGTGCTCTTAGATCAAACTTACCAATTACACATTTTAATAATTAAAAAAAAAAGAACAAATTTAAAAAGAGACTAGTTCAAACTCGATGGAAGATGTAAGAGGTAATCTCACCTTGAATACATGTTCCTTTACTCCTTCACTCCTTAGTCCACAAATTTTCAAGAAAGTTACACTTTTTGAGCTCTTATCTCTTCTCTTCAAGCTTTTCGTATGTCCTTTGCATCTTCATTTTTTTTGTTCTTCACTATAGCCTTTAGTTTTGATCGGTTACTTTTAGAAGTTGAACCATCACAATGGTTCATTTCTCCTTTCAATTGGTTCAAAATACAAAATAAAATAAACTATATATACTTATTATAAAGTTTACAAAAAATTTGTTAAATATCCATAAGGCTTTCATTTTCCTTTCTATATCAACTATTCCATTGGTAATGAAGGTTCTTTGTTTCCTACTTGTCTACTCTTATATTCTTGTATTGATATTAAAGGATTTATTCTCTCTCTTTCTTGATGTTCTTTTATGAAGTTTTTAATACTTTTTTTCATGTGTCCATCAACATCACAATTTTTGCAATGTCTATTAGAATCCCTACTTTTCTAGGATATATCTACTATCTTCATGTCCCTTTTCATGTTGTTTTGTTCTTAGATAATTTGTTTCTTCCCCTTATTAAAATACAACTCAAATTAGAGAGCCTTTTTTCTCACCTTATCTATGCTTTTAACACCATGAAGTTTCAATTGTATTCATATATAGCTAACAATTCCTCCAAAGTACTTCAAAAAAAACTCCTCTTCCAAAGAGATACAAAACCTCATGGATTTCCTCTAGAAATTAGAAGAATATTATTACACTCCTTGTCCATGTTCTTTCCTCGGGTACTTCGAATTGATGTGTTGCTCAGGTACTTTCACTCCATGTGTCACGCCACTTCATATCCTATTACATAAAATTATGACTTCAATGAGGCCTTGACGTCCTCCCATTCTTAATCACCTCTTTCCTATCCTCATTGAATCTACATAACTTAGCATGTCTCGTCATATTCAAATGAATGGGAAAAATAAATCTACTATGTTTCTTGGATTAGATAAGGACTAAAGAAAATTTTAAATTGTTTCAACAAGCTATTGCAAACTTCAGAATTTATTTTTTCATTATACATGGGTATTTCAAGTTTTTCTTAACTTCGAAAGAAATATGGGAAGACGAAAAAAATAATTGTTTTTATCTGAATCTTGGCATGTATTCTCTTCTTTATTTATCTTCTTCATGCTTAGAATTCCCCAGCATTGATAGTTCTTTGCTTCTTTGTAGTCCAAACAACAATGTTTTTCCACTACTTTGGTATTGTCTATGGATGTTTACCAGGAGGGTGTTATCTAAGTATTAGTAACCTACTATGATACTATATGACCCCTAAATGGTTTGCTATGGCATATCAGTTTCATAAACATGGATGCCCATTGTATAATGAATTTTTTATCTATCTAGTTTTGGTTCAATCCTGCTCAAATTTCAATGCACTCTATTTTCACTTCTAACAACGAAACAAACTTTGCAATATTACAATCATGAATCTTAGTTTCAATCATGAATCTCAGTGTAAACCTCATGGTTGTTAGTGTTTTTTTTTTAACTTCTTTTTTAGCTTGGGCGATTTGTTTCCATTTCCAAGAACGATTCAAGCCTAGTGCTCTTTCTTGGATATTAGATTGATCCAAGCTATTCAATCAATATGCTAATATAGGTGAATTGTGTTATTTTCAGACATTTTGAATGATCTTCAGGGATTATTTAGAACAAAATATCCAGAGCGAGAGAGGGATTATAGAGCAAATAACTCAATTCCAGTTTTCTATATTTCTCTAAATTCGGACGAGTATAATCCTATCATTCTTTTGACCTAATTTAGACAAATTTGTTAGATATCAACGCTCAAACTAGGGAGGATACTAAATATTTCACAAAAATGTGGATATAAGGAAAATTTGGGGCTTTTCATTTCAGTTTATTGCTTGGAAAAAACTTGTTTCGGACACTTATTCATACTATTAAATTAGCATTAAATTATTGAGACAGAGATTTGTCACCTGAGTCATAAAAAGCAAATTGAGTGAGGTTTTGTTATGAAATTCATTATAGAGGGTAAGCTATACATGTTAAAGATATACATTGCTACCCATTAACAACTCAAAATTGCAGAGAGTTATAGTTGAGACATGTCTTAGTTTGGAGTGGACAAACTCCTTGATTATTTTGTCCACCAATCTTTAAGTAGGTTGTACTCTTTGTTTTTTGTACTTTACTACAATTACTAGCTTTAATGGATTGTCTTTGGAAAACCAACCATCAAAATGATTAGTTTTCCACTTCCAAATTTTTTAAAAGAAAAAATAAGATAATTAGAAGATATACTTTGTAGCAACTACCAATTTATAAAAGTGGTTGATATAGGTCAATCAACGTCATCTTCCACCTTTCCAAACCAATGACGTCGATCGACCTGTATCAACCACTTTTATAAAGTGATTGTTGTTAGTTGACAAAAAACATGCTTTAGGGAAACCATTAATATACTAGTACACAATTAATCTATTAAATAATTATTACATTATTGTAATTTATAATAATATTGTATTAATGTAATACATTAATGTATTATATTAATGAGTTAATGTATATATTAATGGTTTATTATTGTATAAATATAATGTATGAATTAAAGTATTAATACATTAATAATGTAATGTATTATTAACTAATACATTTCTAAAGTATTAATACACAAATAAGGAAACAAATTAATAACACAATATTAATACATTAATATTTTTTAATAAACACATTAATATATTTTAATAAATACATTAACAAAGTATTATTACATTAAAATATTAACAAAATATTAATAAATTTAATAAAATAATTTATTAATAAAGTAATAATACATTACTAAAGTATAAATACATTATTACATATCAATATATAAATTAAGATATTAATTTACATTAATGTATAAGGAAATGTACCCCAGATGGGGTGCCATGAAGCACAGACTGACCACGTAGCACAAACGAGAGCCCAACCATTAATATGGCAGGTTGACTCCCATCTCCTCACCATTAAATGGGAGATCACCATTATTGCTTGTCAAGAGGTGAAGGATTTCTCCCTCACGTGAGAAAAATGACAACCATGAGATTCAGTCAATGGGAGATGTTGGTGGCAGTAGTCATGTCAATCCTCTATGTTCTTATCTGACAAAGAAGAGGCTCAGGCCATTCACCTTAACTTCACACAAGGCTGACAACTTTGAGTTACAGTACAACTACCAGACGATTTCCAGCATGCTCATGATACACATTAGCACCCTACATTTATCCTCCATGCCAAGGGAAAGAGGCAAGCTGCGTCGCGGCCCTGCCTGGCACAGATTCATCGGACGACAGAGGAGGAGGAAACAGTTAGAGAAGGAATTATTCATAGTTCACACTCAGCACAGGGAAAAGGTTATGATGCCTCCAATGGTGTGTGTGGAGGAGGTGATTATAGAGGAACTAATTCAGTTCCCTCCAGAATCCCTCCTCTTCAAAGTGCTAGATAATTGGCAGCCCCATAGCTAATTCTCGGTGGGAGCGAGTGCACCAGACACAGAATGGCCTATGCAAGATGCAAAGGAGGCTTACGCTTGCATATTTGAGGAGGAATTCCTCCACCTTGACCCCAAGGATGCAATGCTTCGAGGTGATTTCAAAATTTCAAGCGCAACAGAGGACGTCGAGGAGCACAAGATGGAGGAGAAATTTGGGATGAAAAAGGAAAAGAAAGGAGCACAGGAGGCTACAGGAAAGGCAGTCAGTTGTTTTTCGGTGGAGGGTGTCCCGGTTCTATCGTCACCATCTATTACGACAATCCTAGATCCATGGCAAGACCCCCCATCATTCTTCCACCCAGAGCAATTGGTGCTAGTGTTTGAGCTCTGAAGCTAGATGTTGAATAAGACTCACCGCAACATCCTCATGCACCAATGTATCAGCATGTTATATGAGGCATACTCAAATGAAAAAACTGGCTAGAAATTCTTGACTTGCGCCAGGCCTTAAGTGTTCCAAACACAGAATTGGCCTCTCAGCGACGACCCCAGTGACACAACCTCTKATTATAATGGGTAATTATGTGGATTGGATTTCAGTACGACTCCTTGTGCTACTACAATGTTGTTTCTATTTCATGCTTAGATGCTTGTTTAATTTCAAGTTCAATGTCTAGTTTTACTTCTAGTTTAGTTTTCATGGCTTCTCTGAACAGTGCTGTAAATACTTAAGTCCACCACYTGCCCTAGTTTCTGTTTGGCAGGGAAGATGATAGACCGTTAATTTTGACATGRACATCAAAGTCTTCCATCTGTCCCAGTTTCCACTAACTCAGTCGAACAGTTGGAAGACTATTGCTATGTGCCATTTTGTATTTGAAAAGTTTTAATACAAATCTCGCTTTTTTATTCAAAAAAAAAATGTATAAGGAAATGTATTAATTAATTAATGGGTGAAATCATGGAGGTGGGTTACACTTTCATGACAATTGGGTCTCCAAAATTCTGAAAAACCTTTTTTCGGACGAACTAATATTATTTTTCGGCCGAAAGCTATCGTTTTCGGCCGAAACATGAAACGTCAAATCAAACGGTGCATTGACTGCACCCTTGATTTGCATGTAAAAATTTAGTCGACCGGATATTTTCTCTCCGACAATACTCTTTCGACCGAACAATTGTTCGACCGAAAGATTATTCGGCCGAACAATCTTTCGGATGGAAGATTGTTTATATATCAACCACACATCGATCTTGAAACATTTTACGAATTGTGTTGTTGTTTCATAGCGATTGAGAGTGAGTGCAGAGGTTGTGTAGGCGGGTGAGCTGTGAGAGAAGCGGTCATGGCGGCGTTTGTGAGCACAGGGGTCATGTTGGCGTTTGTGAGCGTGGGCGCGCCCAACTCCAAGTAATTTTCAAAGATTTAGTATATAATTTAAGTTTAAAATTTTAAAATGTGTTTTTTATTTATAATGTAAATTTTCAATTGATAGTGTTGTAATTTGTTGTTAGTTTATATGTAAGTCATAGTCCATGGGACTGTGACTTGTTTAAAATTTTAAAATGTGTTTTTAATTTATAATGTAAATTTTCAATTTAGAGTGTTGTAATTTGTTGTTAGTTTATACGTAAGTCACAGTCCAGTGATTGTGACTTGGCCACAGGAGGCTAGCCCTATGGTCAAGCCATGGGCACGCCCACGGCTTGGCCACAGGTCTGGCCTGCCGTGGCCAAGTTTAGAATATGAAATAAATTATCACATCTATAATGATTTTAATTTTTTTTTTATGTTTAGAGTTTAGTAAAATTTTATAAATAATTAATTTAAATAAATTTTGTTAATGTAAATATAGGTTTATAGTCAATTTATAGTTATATATATTTGATGTGCTTAGAATTTAGTAAATTTGATATTTTTTTCTTATGTTTATTGTTGAACAAATTTGATGTGTTTTTAAAATTAAATCTATAATTATATTGATATTGATAATAACATTATAGATCATGTTGAAATCAACAAATTTAATTGAATCTATAATTATAATTAATTTAATTTCAAAAATACATCACAACAAAAAATATGGATTTTCATTTTAATGTTGATGGATATGATGTTGAAGATCAACTTTAACAAGAAATTGATCCAAGCATAATTATGTATATATTATAGTATGTTCATAGCATTCATGTTTAGAATTTGAAATAAATTATCACATCTATAATGATTTTTTTTTTTTTTATGTTTAGAATTTAGTAAAATTTTATAAATAATTAATTTAAATAAATTTTGTTAATGTAAATATAGGTTTATAGTCAATTTATAGTTATATATATTTGATGTGCTTAGAATTTAGTAATTTTGATATATTTTTTTTTTATGTTTATTGTTTAACAAATTTGATGTGTTTTTAAAATTAAATCTATAATTATATTTATATTGATAATAACATTATAGATCATATTGAAATCAACAAATTAGAGACTAAAAATCCCAACCATATTATATGATATCATGTTCAACATATCTTTGAATTAAAAATACCAATATCTATTGTTTCACAAGAAACTACATCAAAACATTTATTGGCATGTATAACATGTAGTTACTGTCTTGACAAGAACCATGACTTCAAAGGGAGAATTCTAGCCCTAAAATCCCATGTGTTTTAGTCAAAAACACCAAAATCAACTCCCATTAGGAAAAGCGGTGCTACTGGTAGCACCCTTTTTTATCAATATTAAAATTACAACTTTATGCAACCATGACTTTAAGAATGTCATAATAGCACACTTTTTTGTTTTCGACGTTAAAACTATAACTTCTTTCAAATATTTGGACTTGACAAACAATACCATTGCAACTAAAACCTTCATTGCCAAGAGTCATTTATATTTGGACTAGATTGACAAAACACATCTTGAAACCATCTAGTGAGACCTAATGATAATGGGTAAGTAAATCTCCCTCTATGCTTCATGACACAGACAATTCTCTAAGTCTTCTCACAGGATCATTTTGTCTAGGCTCGTGAGCCGAAGCGGCTCTTTCGACTCCTACTAGAATCGCGCATGAATCGATCCATAGGTCCTTTCTTTTCCCTCATGGCCCCAACACGACCATGAACATTTTCCCCATAGGAAATGTGATTTCGGGCTTCGGGGTTTCCTGATTCCCGATGTCACGAGAACCCCTGTTCTCTCAACCTCCCGATCATTGAATTCCTGAAATGCTGAAACATCTTCAACAACATTTAGCCCCCATGTCTATCTCCTAGTCCATGTGACCACTATTTCATATGACCACAGTGCTATGTCTTTCGCAATTGCAATATTTCAAATGCTGAAACTCATTGGTCCTTAGGATTCCCGATTTCTTGATATGATGTCAGTTGGCCCCACAACGGAGCTTTCCACCTTGTTGGGGTTTTGGACTTCACGGTTCTGAAATGTGCTTGCTTCTTGTCTTCAGGATTCGCGAAACGCTGAATCCCGAAATGACGAATGGCTCTCCTATTGGGATTTTTCCCTAATTATTGGATTTCCGCCATGCGTCCTCCTATGATGGATGGTCCACATTCATTTTTTGATTTCATGATTTCAAATTCTCTGGACGTCTCGTCTTCAGGATTCGTGAAACGCCAAATCCCGATATGCCGATGGACTCTCCCCTTTCGGGATTTTTTTCGAAGGCCTCGATTTCTGCCACACGTCCCTTCAAGATGGACGGTCCACATCCATTTCATGATTTCATGAAATCAAATGTCGAAATGTCCCGGCATCTTTTCCTCTTGATCCTCGAAGTTTCGAACTCCGAAATGATGACGGCTCCCGATCTCCGCCACGTGTCCCAACCAATGGACGGCTCAGATCTGTTTTAGTGTTTTCATCCTAGAGATTCTCGATCTTCTGTCCTCTGGACTTCCAATATCCTGATTTTCAAAATCCCGATCACAACTCTTTCAAGACTTCCTTCTCCCTGTTCACAAAGGCTTAACTCCCTCGCAACTCCAGTCAGATCCGACGACTGACGTGTATTTGGATCAAGATCTGACGGTCTATATCCGTCCTCCTTGTGTGCTCCTCCTACTTCTCCCTGGAAGTGGAAATTTCAATGGTCCAGAATCTATCAGCT
Organism: Picea mariana; assembly: GCA_032191745.1. Classification (NCBI taxonomy): domain Eukaryota; kingdom Viridiplantae; phylum Streptophyta; class Pinopsida; order Pinales; family Pinaceae; genus Picea; species Picea mariana. Next base: position 49,366 of record JASDQU010440054.1, on the reverse strand, counting down.
CATCCAATGGCAACTGTTCTCCCTCCTGAGCTTCTGCGCTTTCTTCCGAGACTTGGAAGATTTTTCCAAGACTAAAGGCCTCGACTTTTGCCTTCTTTCTTCTCTGCGAACTCTTCGACTTGAGTCCTCCCGCACGTATGAAAACATTGTCTCTCCTGAGATTTATAGATTCTAAACTCCTCCAAAGAGTTCTCCGACCTCTGCACTCCTTGCACCTATGGCTCCATGCGCTGAAAGAACCACTCCTTCTGAGCTTCTTTTCTCGAATCCTCAAAGGATTCTAACATCTACACTCCTGCAAAGTCTTCGCAGACTAAAGTGCTATATCTTCTGAGCTTCTCCTATAGCTTCGACCTTCAAGGAAACTCGTCCTTTTTCCTTTCTCCCTCAAATGGAGAATTGGGATGCCCTCCTGTCTATCCTTCACTCAAGCAACCTCTTACTGAGACTTTCAGAGTGTTCAACAACCCTGTGAAGGTCCCTCTCCTTGGATTCTTCTTCCAATTTAGAACTCAAAGAGTTGTTTTCTCATGTGCCTATCTTCACACCTACTCAATGCCCACCTAGCAGAGTATCTACTTACATAATGTCCAACAGTTCTATCCTCTTTTGTGCACCCTTTGTACCTGCTCAATGCCCTCCTGGTAGAGCTCTCAAAATCCTTAGTGATTCTGGTTCTCCTGTCTGAACTCACAGCAAAGTTCTTCTCAATGCATCACTATGCATGTGCTCAATGCCCACTTGGCAGAGAGAACTCCTCGTAGATTCTGTCTGCATATGTGTTCTTCTCCACAACCTTGCCTTATTAGGTGTTCAGCAACCTCATAGGTCTTCTCCTGAGTTGTTTATTTCATCTTTTGTTCCCACCTGGCATGTCTTTGTCTAAATCCGCAGAGTTCAGAAGTGCTTCTGTGCACTGGTATTCAGAGATCGCAGTACTCTGTCACGCTCTCCTGGCATGAAACCACAAAGACCTCTCGAGCTTGAAATCAAACAAAACCCCTATAAATGCATACCTAACATACATCTACAGCATACAAAGAACACTTACAGACATTCATTCAACATATGAAAGATGCAGGAAAAATTGTTGTTTATATTAAATGGCAAATGCTTGTTTATACAAGGTGTTCCTGAGCACGACCTGTAACAAGGTCTCAACTCCTTCTCTTCTGCTCTCTTCTCACAGACTATAACTCTTACCAACTCTCTCTCTCTACCAACTCCTATCAAAATGAGATCAAAATTGATCTTTTACATGAGCGAGCTCTTCGAGCTCTTCCCTCCAATCTACCTACCGTATTCAATTACATTGAATGGGTTGTCTAGTCCACCATCTGGATCTAGATCTCAGCCTTACAAACATTAAAGGCCTACCTACTCTAATGCCTGCACAAAGGAACGGCTCCATGGCTCAACAACCTACAACATTAATTACATTCAAATTCAAAATTGAAGATGAGGGCTACGCCTCTCTTCATCCTTGAATGCATGCACTGATGTGGCTAGCTGGCTGGCTAGCTGACATGGAGAGATGCTCCTGCATCACTTCACATGTCATACATATTGTCAAGTCTTAGTCACATCTCTGTGTAAGACATGAGTGACCTACTTGTGTAGTAAATTGCTCAAAAAGGAACCAGTCTCCCACTTTGGTGGTCTTCTCCAATGTCTTCCACTTTGTTGGTCTTTTCCAATTGTAGAGACCCTTTGAATAAAGGAAAAGTTATAAAAAATACTTCATTTTGGATGATAAAGTCTAATTTAAAGAAATAAAAGAGTCTTAGATGGGAACTAATTATTATACTCATTTATTACTTCACACATATTGACCGAAGTTATTGAATGCTTATCTTATTGATGATATTTATATTCATATAACATAACTTCAAATTGACAACTTATTGGATTTGTGTAAGACATGAGTGACCTACTTGTGTAGT